>BSBK01006800.1:582500-818700 GCA_027943335.1 Chamaecyparis obtusa
CATAATGTATATGTGCTTAATCTCAAAAAATTTATAACTCCACATATACATATACTTCCAAAATTTACTAACTCTTCTACAAAAACTCCCCCTCGGTGCATGCTCCCGATTTGTAGTGAAGTACATTGTCATATACATGATTTCCCCCTTTTTGAAATTAATGCCAAAACAAAAATGTACTTATAGCTTATCAAAAATGTGTTGGTGGGTTTTCTGCAACAAAGCCAAGAGGTTTTCTCATTTCTCTTTCAAGTTGGTAAGAGCAATGTGGTCAAGACTAACTTGGGCATGCATATCAAATATGTTCTCCAAAACTAATATTTTTGGGGTAGCTACTAACACTTTAGCCTTTTCAATGTGTCCCTACATGATTTTTAAGTGAGGAACCAGCTCATCTTGTAGCTCAATGACTTGGTCACTTATGATTTATTCCTACTTCCTTAGGTCTGCTCTGAACCGCCTCAATTCTTGTATTTTAAGGATATGCTTATGAAACTAATTTGGCTTGATTAGAGAAGCATTTTCACTTGCTAAGATATTTTCATCTAGCTTCTTGATCTTTTCACTGACCTCGGCAGTAAATGTGTCCACAGTGCATAACTTAAACAAAATTTGTATAATCTTTTGAATTATTGATTGAAGCTTATTTATAACCTCAGAAAGATTTACCTTATTTATTTCCACTTCTTGGCGGATCTTCTCGGCAAGTTTCATTTGAATTTTTGCTTCTGCCCTTTCTTCTATCATTTTCTTAGCATCTATGTTTGGGGCATTGATATGATTTGTAAGAGTTGCAAGTTGGTCCAAAATAGGTGTATCTTCATTTATTTGGACGTCGGGAACAACCTTCTAAAGAATGTCTCTTACATCCTCTAAAATTTTCTTTCTCTTACTCTCCTTCCTTAGTTTTTCTTGTGCTTCCTTTCTTGTACACAACTATCCATACTTTCTCAATTCCTCGAGGTCCAAGGTCCTTGGGTCACATTCTGTAATTTTAATTACTTCATCCAAGGTGATTGGCCCTTTTCCATGTTTCTTCTTCTTCTTCTAAGTGTCTTATGGAGATAACTTAACAAATGGAACTAGATCTTTTACCTCTATGTTTTTCTTGTCTTGCTCGGTTGACACTGTTTCATCCTTCTTCTACTCCTTGATAACCTAGGTCTCAGTCAATTGGGTTGGAGCCTATAATGTAGTATCAGTAGGTGTGGTTTTATTAGTATCTTCTTATGTGTCATCCTCTTTCTCATTAGGCTCATTTGTTTCTATAGTACCTTGAGTGCTTGTTCCTTACTCCCCCGTTGTATCATTCTATTGCTCAGGAATTGAGCCTTCAAGTTCCTTTTGTGTTATGATTTCAATTGCTTGAACCAATATAGTAAGGTCACCTGGTATAATACTTATTGTTGGCTTGGTGATGGCTTTTTCTTCTTATTAAGCTCCAACAACTGTAATGTCCTCATCATCCTTGACATCTCCAGGGTCTCCATTAGTGATGTCCTCTATAAGTACATCATTTGAGCCATCATTGATTTTAGTTATTATCATCCTCTTGGGTGCATCCTAGCTTATTTCTTGGTACTCATTGGAAACAGTAGTATCAGGTGCCTCAGTGTTTGATAGCTCAATGGGGTCCTTTGTTTCCATATCCACATCATCTGCATGGATGCCTTTTCCTTTCCTTTTAGTCTTCCTCTTGGGTATTATGGCCAAAGCCATCTTGTCTACCTCAGCTCAAGCTTGTAGAATATAAGTCCATAGAAACTAACTATTTTCATCAACTTCTACCATATTTTCATCAAGTATTTGTAGTGCTATGCTTTTCACTAAAAATCTCTTGGACTATTTCTTCATTAACTCTTTAATCTTGAGGACTGTCAATGTTGGCATCAACAATACTAGGGACTATTCCCTCATTCTTCTCTCAGTGCTTAAAGCATAAGTCCATCTAGCTGATATTTTATCATATAAAATTTTTGGTACATACTTTGAAAACTCTATGGGTACCTTCTTGAATTTGATCATCATCTATATTACTGCTTCTTCTATCTTCTTCTGATCCTCGGTTGACAAATGTTCAAACCAACTTATTTTCAGGTTGCTAAGACCTCTAGTGTCTATTATAGCTTCTGAAAACCTCATCAATTGATTGATCCTTATTCACAACAACCTTAAATTGATTTATGTCATCTTCTTCATCATCAATGTCATCTTTTCCTCTTATTAGCTTCCTTCTTTTCTTCAATGCCTCAGAGGTAGCTTTATTACCTCTCTTCTTCTAATAAATTTTGGTCGGTGTAGGCCTAGAAATTTTGACAACTCCTTTCTTTAGTGGAGGTGAAGCTATAGTGGTTGACCTTGTTTGTGCTCTACTTTGTACTTTTGCCTGCTTCTTCTTAGGAGTGGGAGTGGGCGAAACCGGTGTAGATTCTGCATCATTGTCAGACTCAGTTGCCTCATCATCTTGTGCGGTGTTAGTAAGAAGTAACTGACCTTCAGTTGCTACCTCAACCAGAATGTCCTTAGATTCTTCTACATCATCATCTCCAAAATTTTAGATCAATTTATTTATCATTTTTCCATATTTCTTGGTTGCCTTTCCAATGACTAGATCCATTTTAATTCTTTGTTTATCTTCCTTATAGGTTCCAAACCTATAAGTAGCTTTTGGATCCTTAGGCTCTTTCAGTAAAGCCTTGATTGACCTAGAGGCCCAGTCAATATCAATTTCATATCAAATTGGGGCTAACTACTTTGTTCTTAGTTCAACTACCTTTATCAGTGTATAATCTGTATCCACTAGGAAATAGATGTCATGTTCATATTCTTCTACCAACTGTCTTGGTATTCGACTCCTTTTGTTCATCTTATCCTTGAATTGCTCAAAATAAATATCCACCATCCTCACAAAATTATCACCCAAACTCTTTATCAAATCAATTTTTTGAGGTGTCATAGGCTTGTTGGTAGTGCAGTCAACATTATTGATTAAAGGGAAAAAGTTTTGTATATAAAATAATATGCAAAGCAATAGTGATCCAAACTTACATGTGTTGGATTTTGCTGACTGAATTTTCTTCATATTCTCCTCAATTTGTTTTAACAACAACTCGATGAGGTCCATCTAAAATCTATTTTTCACCATTTTGAATGCAATATCTACCACTCTACATGGTACATTGTTGGGTCTTCTTGATTGAAAAATTTTGTACCCAATTACATAAGCTCCAAACCTAGTTTTGGGATCTGTGATTGTGTTAACTTTCAATCCTCTACTGTCCCATTCTACTCTAGTTGTCTTTTCTAACTCAGTTCTATACACACAAAATTAGTGCACTTCTATGGATCCTTACATACAAAGAAACTCAAGAATGAGCCCTCACAAATGGATCCATAGCTCTCTATGCATAGAGTTGCAAGATTATAAATTTGCTCTCAGCTAAAGCTATTGAGCTTGTGAACTTGCTAGTCAACCATACAATGAGAGATTCGAATGAGGATAAGGGCAAGAGTGCCAATATCCCCAAGAATCACTATGAAAATACAATGAAAACTAGATTAAAGATGAAGATGCAAGCTAAGCTAAATGATAACAATGCAATGCTTGAAAGGAAATCTAATCTATGAAAGTAAAGTGCCAACTAAACTATGAAAGGGAAAGTACAAGTTTTACAATCCCTCTTAATTAAGCTATGTGAAGCTAATCTATTGCATAAAAGGAAACTAAGCTATGAAATGAAGCTATGGATGCTAAGATAATGCAAGAAATGAAGTCTAAACTATGGAGCAATGAGGAAATCCAAGAAGAGCTTGATGTAGCAATGATCTCCAAAAGCTCCAAATGCACCTAGAAAACCTGCAGCATAACAATGGCATGAAAGAGATGGATATGCAAATGAAGGAGAGAGCTCTCCTTTTATAATAAATGCAAAGGAATGGACCATGGAGATTAAGAGGAAAAAGTCTCAATCAATGGTGGAGCTTGAAAGAGGAGCAATCCATGTGCACAAGTATCCTCCAATGAAAAAATAGGAGTTGATTTTTGTCCATATGAGACAAAAGGTGCTTTTTTTCTTTTTTTATAAAATGAGAATAGTGCTTTATTTGTGCAACTTAGGATAAGAAGAAAAGGTGGGGCTTTTTATTCAAATAAAAGGGGAGGAAATATTCCTTTTAAGTAAATAAAAGCTTAGGATAAAATGGTTAATCCAAGGATAAAAATCCAATATATGATCGAAACTAAGATTTGATCAAGGAATTGATAATGTTGAAAATATTGATTATTGATAAAAATGATTTAGGGTTGATAAATCAAATAAATGGGGCCCAAAGTCTAGGTGACCATTTTTGGGTGCATACATTTGCCCCTCTTTGACTAATGTGTGATCGATTTGGGAACACATGTAGTCAAAGAATGAAGTTGAAATGTGAGATCGATCTGGGATCACAAAATAACTTAGATGTGAGGTCGATTTGGGATCACACCTGGACAAACATAAAAAAAGGCCTTTGAATATAAGGTTGATTCGGGATCACATTCAAAGTAAGAGATAAGAATCTCAAATTTGAGTGAAAGCTCACAAAAGATGTCTGAATCAGGAAAATCAAGGAATCAGGGATGAGAATCCCATAAATATTGCCCCCTCAGAATCGAAATTGAAATTAGATAGAGGAGAATAGTGGATTGATAAAAGATTTGATCAAATCATAAGGAAATCATAATCGAAGGTAAAGGTCAATAGATTAACCATTAGGTGATGAAACATGCCCCAGTGAGGAAGTAGAAGAATAGAAATAGAGTGAATGAAAGACTAGAAAATATGAGAGACATGGAAGGAAGAAATTCCACCAAAGATCAAAGAATTATGCCTCAAAAGGTCAGTCAACTACATAGAAGAATGATAAAACTTGGAAACGCGACTCAGAGTTCAATTTTGAGTCTGAAAATGGATAGAAAATGATGTGATATGAAAGACAAGAAGTGAAAGACATGATCAAGAGGAAGTGGAAGGTGAGCGCAGTTGACCAATAGGTCCACATAAGATGAAAAGGAGAGCTCTCTCCATATGCAAGATGCAAAACTAAACTAACATGACCCTAAAAATGCAAGCTACTATGCAAAGTGGTTGACTTGCAAGGTCACAATGCTTATAGACATCTAATTATCATCATCGAGTGTTATTGGTAGCATCGTAAGATCATACAATGCACACTAGCATAACTATGTGGATATGAATATGATCTTTATCAGATAGAAATGTGGAAATCCCACCTAGGCATCAAAGACATGGAGGTCAAGATGACTTAATGCAGTGAGATTACCTAAGTTTGATATGGAGAGATTATGCTTGTATCAAGACACATGAAAGTCAGGATAGCTAGAAGCATGCACTCGCAAAACAGTCAAGGATAATACCTTGTCAATCCCTAGTGTCAAGTAAGACAAGCATAAATGCTCATGACAGTTAGGATCAAAAAAATATACCCACAAGTAGATAAAGAAAGAAAACATGCTCTCATACCCTCAGTCTTCTAGCTATGCATCATCAAAAACTTCTCAGGGAGAGACCACTCATCAAAGAAATCCTCATAGATAGCACACAAAGAAAAATAAAGTCAACATATCTAAACAAGTTGATTGTTTAAGTGCGTGTGTGTTGGTCATAGAGTCAGACTCTGATCATCGCATCTGCAAATGAGAAATATCACATCAAACTTAGGCTATTGGGTAAGACATCTGATAAGTGTTAAGAAACACTCGACGCAAGGGTAGTGTTGAAAAACACAGTTTGGGGTGGTGTTGAAAAACACCAGTTTGTGAAATGCCCCAAGAGACAAATGCACCTAAAGGACCTATGCTAACAGGTATGCCCCCTAGACAAATATAAAAACTAATTCCAGACTATGCCAAATAAGGTCAAGACATGATGGAGAAAGGTTTAGTGTCGAGGACGCATGCTAATAAATAGGAGTGCAAAGGCCACAAGTAGCGCCTGTTTCAAGGTTTTCACCACTTGGAATCTTTTTTCATTTTTTGATTTTTTTGTATTTTTTTAAGGACTTTTTATGCTTTTTAGGATTTTTCAGCATCATATATAAAAAATTTTAGTATTTTTTTAGGATCATAAAATATGTACAAAGGATGCCCCCAGACAGAATGGGCATCAAACTCCCAAGCAAGATCACATCATGTAGTCTCAGTGTCTAGCGAGGTGGGGGACAAGAGGGATTAGCAAGCTGGTGGAAGACAAGAGAATGAAGGAGAATGAAGGGAAGAAATATTCAAGGTCAAACTCCTTAAGAGTACCCAAGCTAGGGAAAAATTATCATTTAAAGCACATTTGGACAAAAGTATGAAAGGCCAGCATAGGATAAGCCACAAAAGCGCACTGCAAAAGAAGGAAGGATGCAGTCCAAAGGAGTAGACATGTCAAGAGGCTTCATAGCATCATGTTTTACTCTTTTTTATTAGATCAAGACCAAAGGGTAAAAAGGCTAGAATGAATGAAGGAAAATGAATATGAAGGCTAAACATGAATGAAATGAAAGCAAGATCATCATAAGATAGCTCACAAGATAGCCAATTGTTCGCGTATAGTTCAACATTTTCAAGATCAAAGAGAGAAGACGGAATGGATGAAATATGTAGAAGAACTATGCATGATGCCTAATTGCCAGGTTTTCATCATGGTACTTATCCAAGGTGCCACAAGGGAGTGGTTTTCACCATAGGATGAATTTATTTCTCTTTACTTTTGCTACCAAGGTGCTTGTTTCTAGGTTTTCACCATGGTACATTTTCAATTGTTTCTTTTTTTTTCTTTTTCCTAGTTTTTGAAATTTTTGGAAAAAGGCAAGCTTTTTAGATAATTCTCCTTGAAAGGATAAACCATGATATGCCAAGGATCCAAACTGATATGCTCAAAGATGCTGATAGGGAACGGAAAATGGAAGAGAAAAATGGAGGATAAGGTTTTATGTAAAGCAAGTGAGGTTGGAAAATAGGAGAAATAGGAAAATGAGGAAAAAGGATAGAAGGTAGAAGGATAATGAATGGAAAGATTGTGAAAAGGTAGATGGAAAGAAAGGTAAGATCAACGTTAATACACACCTTGAAGGGTGGTGGGAAAAATGGAGAAAACGTAAACCATATTCTAGTCCAAATGCAAACCATATTCTGGTTCATTATTGCTATTTGACTCCTCGAAGAGAAGATTGGTGTACTTGTTATAATTCTCAAATGTGAATGGAGGAATATGAGAAGGAATATGGAAAATATTTAGCAAAGGTTGCGGTTCAGGCACATGGAATGGAAGAATGTTTTTGGAAAAAGATGAAGTGGAAGCCTTTGGAAGCTTGAATGTCAACTTCACTTTTTGCTCAACATGAGACTTTTTCAAGAGAGACTTTGGAATCCATATAGCTTTAAGCTTTTTATTTTCTTTTGATGTGTTAGAGAGAATATCTTCAATGATGGATTTTGGAACCCATACTTGTCTTGTAGTTTTCTTCTTAGATATCTCTTTTGAATTTATGCCCCCATGTCGATTAGAGGAGACATGGTGATGATCATTTTTTGATGGATTCTTGTATTGCTTCTTTTTCTTATATTGACCATTCAAGTTACTTCCAAAAGACTTGGGACTTGTGGAAGAAGAAAGAAAATACGATTGGTTTAGATGGGTGGGTGGATGAAAATGATTCAAGGGTATGCATCTATGTTGATCTTGAGGTAAGATAGGAGATGGAGGGACGTAAGGACCCAAGATGGATGATGAATTAGGAGAGTTAGGAGGGGAAAGTGAAGGGATATAAGGACCCAATATGGAAGGAAGATGTGAAGCCTTTAGTATTGGTGGAGGAGGTCCAAGGATGGAAGTAGAAGATGCAAAAGGATAATCAATAAGTTCATTAGCATCTATATGACAACTGAGGATATCAGCATCTCTAGAGTGAGCATTAGAGTTTTCAATAGGATCATGCACATCCTAAATAGGAGAAAATTCTTTGATAAGATCATTCAAAGCTTGCAAAGACTTAGGAAGAGAAGAAAGTGGAAATGAACATGGAGTGGTAGAACAAGAAGATGGAATACTTTGATCTTGATAAGGATCTTTGGATAGCATAAGCGCATCATTTTTTTCTTGATTTTCAATAGGCTCAACATTGGAAGTAACAACACCATTTTTAATAACCTTAATGGAAGTATCATCTTTGGAAAATGCAAGTGTAGTAAGGTTATTTTGATTATCAATAAGCTCAACAGTGTAAGTAGTAGCTTGATCATGCTTAGGAGATGGTGGAATGAATGCGGAAGAGCGTAGAGGATCAAAAGAACCATGCAATGGAGGAGATACATCATGAAGAGAATTGGATGATATGGAGAGTTCCTGATCTTGATCTTTATTTATATTCTTTTCTTTATCATTTTTAGAGTCCTCTTGACATGAAGCCACTTCTAAGGACAAGGAAGCATGTTGGAATTGCACGGAAGATTTTGGAGGAGATAGTGAAGGACTAGCTGAAGTAGGCATTATAGCACATACAGGCTTAGGCTCTTTAGGTTTAGCATTATTGAAAGTATTCACATCCAAGTGAAGGTTAGCTTGAGTATCTTTAAGAGGTGGCTCTTGAGAATAACTATAGGGAAACACATGGAAAGCCTTAGGATCTTTGTTGGATGAAGGATTTGTGAAAGATTTAGATGACTCAGAAGCTTTAGAAAGTGTGTGGGTATTGGAGAAAGTGGCAGATGGAAGGGAAGATTCAACATTAATATGATCTTGCTTGAGAGTGCAACCTTTATTTTCAGCATGAGAACTTTTAGAGGAGAGATTCTTTTGACATTTGAAATCAGCACGGTAGATTTTCTCTTCCTTAGTAGGAATATTGTATTGTTCACAAAAATCATCAAAGAATTCTTCAAATTTAGAGTCATATGGATCACCATCATAGTCTACCCAATATGACTCCCCCTTAGAAATCACAAGTGTACAATGAGGATGATGCTTAGGAATAGAAGTTTCATGGGCATCACTACATTGTCCATCATCATAGTCATCATAGGTGGGTGTATCACTCTTTGTGGAGTTGCTCTTTATGGTATGTCTTCTGAAGAGAAGTAAGACTCTTGGGAGAAGTAGAAGAAGAATGAGATCTTGAAGAAGAGGAAAATGAAGACCTAGTGGAAGAAGAATACTTCGATAATGAGAAATTTGAATAATGTTTAGAAGAGTCATGATAAGATTTGGAAGATGAAGAATGTGAATAGTGTTTAAAAGAATCATGATAAGACTTAGAAGATGAAGAATGAGAATGATGTTTAGAAGAATCGTGATAAGACTTAGAAGATGAAGAATGAGAATGATGTCTGGAAGAGTCATGATAAGACTTGGAAGGTGAAGAAGAATGATAAGATTTAGATGATGAAGAATGTTTGGAAGAAGAAGATCATGATATGATCATGTTTATGATTCTAGCAAAGGCATCTGATTTAATCATATTTTCTTTTATTTTTTCTATAAATTCATCACTCATGAGAATTTTGGAGGAACAACACTTTTTGAATATGTCAATGAGCTCAAGATCATCTATTCTTAATAAAGGTTCCAAAGCTAGATAGTCAAGATTCATGGTTCCAAAAGAGGAGAAATCAAGCATAGGAATGATAGAAAAATAGAGGAATTCAAACTAGATAGTAGGAGAAAAAGAATCAAGAAGAAGAAGAAGAAGAATTTCCCATGGGAATAGAAGACTTTAGAAGAACATGGGAAATGGAGAAGAAAGAAGAAGACTAAGAGCCATCTTGTGCAATTGATACCATAATGTTCATTGAGATGTTGAGCAACATGACAACATCTAGGATCTAAGATCTTGACTGACCAAGGAAGACTGAAAATAGAAGACCCTTGGTAATAGGATGACCTCACAAAATGTCAACACCAAACTAGGATAATCAAAGTTCTCTATTGTCCAAAGAGAAATGAAAAGATAAAAGAAGGGTCTTTACCAACACTGTCAAAGAGGTGCTTCAAATCAAAGGGTGACTACCCTTGCACTTTTAAACCAGGAGGTTGGGCTAGGCCAAAATATAATTGAAATTGAGATTAAATGAAAATTATTTGGACAATAAGAGTACGAGAATTTCGCAAGAATGTAGCTCACAATTCTAGAGATAAACTTTCTCACCAAGAACAACCTTCTAATGTGATATTTCTCTTTGGCTAATGTGATACTGATGTTGATCTTGACCAATTTGTGCAAAATTTTGAGTTTTTAAGGGTCTAATTTCAAGTTTCTGAATGTGAGGGTGAAAATGTCTGATTTCAATCACAAATTTAATAGCAATTGGATAGGTTTGCAAATAGTAGAGTATCAAACATATCTTCAAACACTTGAAACAAGGGCAAAAGCAACCTTGCCAAGACAAACACTTATGATATCAAAAATAAAATTGCACCCTATGAATGCTACCAATTGTTTGTATGTTGAGAATGTTTACACTGGTATCACACAATTGAAGACACTTCAAGCAATATCTACCTACAAGACAAGGCTCAATACTTACCAACTTAGCCCACAACTTGATGCCCCCTTGCTTCACACCGAGTGGTTTCCCACAAGAGATATTGGCTTTGTCATGGAAGTGTCAAACAACACAACCAAAGGGACACATATGGTGAGTATCTTGGGGTGATCTAGGTTAGTCCACCTGGATCAATCCTTGCACTAAGAAGATAAGTGGCTAAATAAAGGTGGCTTCTAACCTATGGTTCTTAGTAAGGGCTTCCATTCATAACACCCCTCTTGCTCCTCATAAAGGACTAGGACCTCGTGGCCTCAAGAGTACCTTAAGCATTCTTGCTCAATGATTTCCCCATGGTCGCAATCCCATGAGCTACTCACATCAAGCGAAGACAAGTGTTATGTCTACCAAGGTTTTGTGTCCTTGATAGCCTTGAGATTATAGTGGGTTGGAATAGCTTGGTATTAGCTTGTCCCCACTTGGGTCATTCCTCTTGATTGCTCAAGAGCAGGCCCGCTAAAAGATTCTAAACTAAACAAAAAGTGGATGATTTTTGAGGGTCAAGGTTTTTGGTTCACCACAAGGGTGAAGAGCATACTCCCCTATCTCAAAAAATTCTCCCAAACACACCAAGAAAATATTCTATTACCCCCTTGCTTTCAAAATCCCAAGATGGGTCAAGATTTCTATTTCACCACAAGGGTGAAGAGCATACTCTCCTACCACCTCAAAATTCCTACAACAAGGTATTAAGTGCCTATGAAATGAAACAACTAGTATATACCACACTCAATAAAGAAAGCAATTAAACAAGCACTTGATTTGGTTTTGATGCTTAGGGCACCCCTACAAAAACTATTAGTAGCCCTCTTTGACATGCATTCTTTTGGCAAAATATCTCAAGCAAGTTCACCTACAACCACAACTTGTTAGGCCCACAAGGGTTAGCACATCAAAAATCAGATAATCTGCAAGTAAAATAGCTAATCAAATGGTAAAATCTGAGAATGAAACTAGCATGGTTGGATTAGGCTCGAAAAGACCTTTCCAACAATATATCACACTTAAACTTTTGATACCATTTGTGAAAATTTTTTTTAAAATGGGTGCCCATTTTCCAGAGTGGCATGGATTTGAAAACGCTAAAATTTTCAAAATTTTTTAAAAAGTTAGCAAAAAACCTGAAACTTGTAAGATAGATAAAATAACTCAAAAACAACTCACTGCCAGGTACAGACACTAGGATCATGTGATACTTCGCAGTATACTGGGGTGATACTTTCTGTCTGTGTGATATTTCGCCTGACACCAGGTGATACTTCACCTGAGACCAGGCAATATTCTCTGCAATAGCCAGGTGATACTTCTGACAGGAGAAGTATCGCACATGCATATAGAGAAGTATCATGCGATACTTCTGGAAAGTATCGTACGATAGTCTGAGAAAAAAAAATAGAGACCAAAAATTAAGCTAAAAACTTACCAAAAAATTGACGGAAAATGACAAAAATGCAGAAAAAGAAGGGACAAAGCTAGTCTACTTTGCCCCACGGTGGGCACCAGAAATGTACACACAAAAGTAGTGCACTTCTATGGATCCTTACATGCAAGGAAACTCAAGAATGAGCCCTCACAAATTGATCCATAGCTCTCTATGCATGGAGTTGCAAGATTATGAATTTGCTCTCAGCTAGAGCTATTGAGCTTGTGACCTTGCTAGTCAACCATACAATGAGAGATTCGAATAAGGATAAGGGCAAGAGTGCCAATATCCCCAAGAATCACTATGAAAATGCAATGCAAACTAGATTAAAGATGAAGATGCAAGCTAAGCTAAATGATAACAATGCAATGCTTGAAAGGAAATCTAATCTATGAAAGTAAAGTGCCAACTAAACTATGAAAGGGAAAGTACAAGTTTTACAATCCCTCTTAATTAAGCTATGTGAAGCTAATCTATTGCATAAAAGGAAACTAAGCTATGAAATGAAGCTATGGATGCTAAGATAATGCAAGAAATGAAGTCTAAACTATGGAGCAATGAGGAAATCCAAGAAGAGCTTGATGTAGCAATGATCTCCAAAAGCTCCAAATGCACCTAGAAAACCTACAGCATAACAATGGCATGAAAGAGATGGATATGCAAATGAAAGAGAGAGCTCTCCTTTTATAAGAAATGCAAAGGAATGGACCATGGAGATTAAGAGGCAAAAGTCTCAATCAACGGTGGAGCTTGAAAGAGGAGCAATCCATGTGCCACAAGTATCCTCCAATGAGAAAATAGGAGTTGATTTTTGTCCATATGAGACAAAAGGTGCCTTTTTTCCTTTTTTATAAAATGAGAATAGTGCTTTATTTGTGCAACTTAGGATAAGAAGAAAAGGTGGGGCTTTTTATTCAAATAAAAGGGGAGGAAATATTCCTTTTAAGTAAATAAAAGCTTAGGATAAAATGGTTAATCCAAGGATAAAAATCCAATATATGATCGAAACTAAGATTTGATCAAGGAATTGATAATGTTGAAAATATTGATTATTGATAAAAATGATTCAGGGTTGATAAATCAAATAAATGGGGCCCAAAGTCTAGGTGACCATTTTTGGGTGCATACAGGTTCTTAGTGCACTCCTTAGTGCTTTGACTTTGTCTATGGTAGGGTAGCCTACTACTGCATGTATGATATCCTTCATGATCTTCATGGGCTCATCTAGCCATAGTTTCCCATCATGAAAATGACTCAAAACAATTCTTATCCATTCATTCCTGAAAAACCTTCAAAAAATGTAGGGCATTTGTCAAACCCTTAACTCTCAAATGCTCGTGATCATCCTTTAATTTCTCATTAACACTTAGCTCTTGAAATATAGAAAAGAGCTCAAAATCACCAATCTCATCAATCTTATAGTGAATGTAGGAGTGTATGTTTTCAACCAGAAAAGCCCTAGGTGATATGCTTGAAAAATCTCTAATTTGGTCAATCTACAAAGCAACTTTGGGGTGAAGTTTGTACTTCAGCTCATTACATATAGCTGAAACAATCAATCTTACTTCCTCCTCATCTACATTCTTGGATTTGTTAACCTTAGATGTGGACGTCGTGTTCTTCATTTAGGGTTTTGGGAAATGTCAAATAAATAGCTTGGTGATGATAACACTTACTCGTAACAACAATGAAAACTTCTCTGAATCCTTCAAATCTTTGTTCAATTGCTCTGAAAATCTTCTGCTCAAATTCTCTTTGTAGACTCTTAGCTCTTCGTGATCACAATGAAAAATAAACTAATTCCTTCATGTATTTATAGCATTTTCAACTTCCCACTCAAACTTGTTTGCAATAAATGCTCAACCTAACATGGCTTGGTGACAACTATCACTCTCGGTGTATACCACGAAATAACATAAGCTTGATTAACACATGAAATTTCACTCAGTTAATACTGGCACTCGATTTAACCTTGTTGATAGTTATCAATTAGCAGCTTCTCACTCAGTCTAGCATATACCGACTGTAAACACTTAAAACTCAAAACATGTTAAACCATAATGCATCTTAATTCATGCAGATTTGGTATTTGAACACTTGATATAAGGAATTGTATGATAGATATATCCAATTAGAATTATCAGTTCCATACATACCTTTTCAGCTTAGGTAGAGGTGGTGATGTCACCCAATCAAATGGATGAGGTGTCATCGACTGCATTACTTAACTCAGTATTATCACTTGATGCTTTTCTCCACATAGTATTTCTTATCCTCATGATATCTTCAATTGTATTTCCATTCTTATAGATTTTTTTCTCTGGTGCTCAGTCTCTACAATCTTTACTTAAGTGACCAACTTTGTGACAGTGTAAACATGCCATACCAGTACTTGTCCAGCTATGAGATCTGCCTCTCAAGTTATTCCCCATGCATTTAGGTGCAATATGTCCATATCTTCCACGTGTTGTATAGTTAACCCATGTGTTATAATCCCAAGTATAAGCATTACCTAGTCTTCTTGGTTGATAGGTCTTGTTTTGTCCTTTCAATGTCCAAACTTGCTTCATCTTTGTTCTACATTCTTGTGAGGTATGTCCATGCATGTTGCAAGTGAGACAGTGTTTCTCCATGTAGGGTTTGTTAGGAGTCCTATTCAACTTAGATCTGCACTCATGTGCTTGATGTCCATACTTGTTACAATAATAACAATAACCATTAAACTTAGGAGTGGTTTTAGGATTACCTTTTTCTTTACTCCTACAAATATTTGATGTGTGGCCTGATTTACCACATTGATAGCATGATAGTTTCTTAGGTCTTTGACTCTTGTAGGTGTTCATATGTTCATCTTTCTTAGATGATTTTATTTGCTCGGTATAGCCTAATCTAGTAGTACTTCCAAGTGCTCTTTGACTGATCAAAAATTCATTAATTTTCTTGGAACTCTCTTCAGCTTTCTTAATCATTTCATTATGTTTTTTTTCACATTTTTACTTCATTTTTCTATCTTTCATTTTCTTCTCTGAGTTCACCAATGTCATCAAGTTTTCTTGTTAACTCACTATTCACTCGGTAGATTTCCTAACTTACAACAACCATCTGATTAGATATCTCAAAGTGATGCTCGGTAAGTCTCAGTATCTCAGATTCCTTCTCTTGTAGTTTCTCATTCATTTGTCTTCTGTCTTCAAAAAATAAATTTCTCTCTTGTTCAACTTGTCTAGCATCATTCATCACATCAATCATTCTTACCATTTGTGCTTCTTGACTAATCTGTAGGGCTTTAACTTGTTCAGTCAGGTGAAGATTTTTCTCAAATAGACTTCATTTAGATATGTTAGATATACTACTTGATCCAGATCTAGTATTCTCAAAAGGTTCATCGATATCTTCTTCATTATAATCAGTCTCATATTGTCGAATAGCCATATCTTTTCTTTGAACCAGTAACTTATTCAATTCATCCCTTGCTTATTTTTATCGTTCAATGAAGATTTTCATCTAAATCTTTTAATTCTCAATTATCTTGTCCAAATTATATCTTTCCATCATAAGATCTTTCCTCTTCATTGATTAAACTGGGTATGTGCAAGATCATGAGGGGCCAAACTATGCCCTTAAGTGGCAATGAAAAATCAGCAAATCAAGGTTAGTCAACTTGACGTGAAAATTTCAACTAGCTATGAACCTAATATCAAAAAGTTGTAAGAATAGAATCAGTAGAAAATTGAATGTAGTTTCTAAACTACTAGGCCTTTTTTGAGAAAAAGTTAGTATGATTGGTGAAAAGTATAGATTTCAATGCAACAGTACAAAAATTTCAGGAAAAAAATAAGTAGGTGTATGTTTGACCACCTTAATCATAATCAAATGATAATATTTTATTATAAGATTTTATATATAAGTAGTAGACTCATGCTCGAATGTGACGCATATTTTTTTGTAATTTTATTCCAAAAAAATAATTAATTATGAATTTTCTGCTACAACATTTTTAGAATAAAAAAACTTCCATGTCTGACCACCTTAACTCATTCAAAACTTTACAAAAAAAATTTTTAAAAATTTCCTTATAGTAGGCGAAGCATAGAATGTGACACATTTTTTGGATTTCAAAAATGTTATACCGTTTGAAAGTTATAGTCATTTTTCAATTAGTATATAAATTAGCACTTTAGAGGTAGCTCAATTAGAAAATAACTAATAATTACTTACCGAATTCAAAATTTGACAGCAATTATATCGATAGAAAGCTGATAATCTCCTTAAGATACCCTTTTCATTTTATCAAATCCGGGTGAAAAAAAAAGTCATTAGCTACATTGTCAAAGTCTGGAACTCAGAGAAATAGGGGAAAAACACGTATTTGAGACATTTCAATCGTTGACCATGTAGGTTTGGTGCACAAAGCAATACCGAGCCTAATCGGGTACCCGATATTTTTGGGTACCCGATATTTTCGGGTACCTGAATATGACGGTAGAATTTTGAATTTTCGCTTTCCCTCCACTTTCTCCCTCCCATTTCTCCATCCTTCATATGATATATTATATATATAAAACTATATATTAGATATATTAAATATTATATAATATCAATTATATATTAAATATTATATAATATACATTTTACATTAAATATTATTTAATATATATTAATATTAAAAACTATATATTATATATATTAAATATTATATAATATACATTTTACATTAAATATTATTTAATTATATATTAATATCAAAAACTATATATTAGAATTATATATTATATAGTAAATATTATATATAATATACATTTTACATTTTAAATATTATTTAATATATATTAATATTAAATGTTACATTATATATCATATATTATATATTATTTTATATGTATAATATATTAATATGTATTTTATGACTTTTTACGAAAGGTTGGAAGATTGCAGAAAAACCATGGATGGCGATTGAAAGAAGCAAAGGAAATTAATCAGCCATTTAAAAAATTCATGGGTGGCCATTGAGGAAGAGAGAGAGTGAGAAGGTGAGAGAGAGAGATAGCTCGAGATAGAGAGAGAGGGTGATGAGAGAGAGAGATGGGGAGAGAGTAGGACAGAGAGAAGGGGATGGGGAGAGAGTAGTTGAGAGAGAGAAGGGGAAGGGGAGAGAGTAGGAGAGATAGAGAGAAGGGGAAGGGGAGAGAGAGAGAGAGAGAGGGGGGGGGGAATGGGAAGGGGATAGAGTAGGAGAGAGAGAGAAGGGGAAGGATAACCAATTCATTACAATATTAATCAGTAAGGAGCAAGGTAAACTTAAATAATATCACAACAAGCATTAGAAATCTAAATTCTAATTAGGAGTTCTAAGCAAAGTGAGTAAGGTCCTGGATAGGGACATTACAAATCCACACATTGTTTAGTAGATACCTCCAAGAACCCACATACACAGTCGTAGGTTTGAAGTAAGACTAAGATTGTTTATCGGTTCAAATTTATATTACTGTGTTGTACTTTTGATTAACATCCAATGATTGGATGTGAAATTCACAAATTTGATTATATTGCCACTAGTTCTATTTCAAATTTTGGAAAAAATAAATATTTGACATATGTTCAAAAATTTCAGTCAACACCATTTTAAAATAACACATCAATTTATCTTTACACATTGAGAATATCATCCTTAGGAATTGAACTAAAATTGACATAGGTCATAGGAAATAAATGCCCCAACTATTTGGTGTCTTCTATATTTTGAGTTTCTTATTACAATCAGGAGAAGAATATTACTCTCCAAATGGTTTTGGACAGTAACATTTCTACTTCCTCTTCACAAATATATTTCTTCCCTCATCTTGCTACCTATTGATACTGACAAAGTGAATCTAGGCATTTTTGCCATGTAATGGGAGAAAAATGGTTTCCTAATTTATTGATATATGTCTAAATAACACATGAAAGAGCCTTTTCTTTGATATTTCTCACTAACACTTTAGAATTGAAAATGTTTACAAAAACTGGCATGTACTTGCATGAGGACATTATATATTACAAGAATCCTACACAGAAGCAGCTCGCAAGCCACTCAAAAAGTAGTAACTGATTGCAAGTGGGATAATGCAAATGCTTTAATAAACCACTATCTTCTTTACTCAAGCAACATCTGGTTCATCTGCTCGACTGGGGCATGTTTGGGAACAGACAGTCTCCATTTAAACTCAAGTCTCTGGAAGCAGTTATATTTTTCAGTGGAGGAGATACACCCATTGGATCTGCAATTTAATTTTATGCTCACTGGAATTTCCATTTCTCTTCAATTGGGATACTCTTTCCAAAATTGCATCTACCCTTTTACCAATTTGGGAAATCAATGGGTCTATTTGTGGACCTCGAAGGATTTGGTCACCTAAATGAGAACCTTGAGATGAATCAAGAACTTCTCTATGAAAGAGATCAGTACCTTGAGAAGCTCTCCATTTGTCAGCTGAATTAAAACCTTGGACCATAGATGGCTGCCCTTTGTTGTAAAATGAGGAGTGAGACTGCCTTGCCAAAGGTGGCAATGAACTTACATTTGAGGGATATTGCCCAACATGAGTAACTTGGTTTCCCAAGTCCTATAAATTCAAGGCCATTGACGAATAGGAATTTCTAATAGAAATATTTGTGGTGCTAGAATGAAGTGCATGACCAAATTCTTTGCCTACTAATGAACCAATTTGAGGCTTCATTTCACATTGCTCCGTGGATAATTCCACAGCACTTGTTACTTCTCTATCTGAATTTTTTATGTCAGTCTACATGTGCACTAAAGAGCTTCAGTATCACTACTTGAGCTACTACCAAATGGTGAGTACTCATCATCATCATCTAATGTAGGATCACACACATATCTTACTTCTTTCCTTTGCTACTTTCCCCTTCCTAGCTCTTCCTCCTTATCTATAACTTCTATCATGGGTCGAAGAAGCTCTTCCCACTCTTTCCCATTAATATGCAAATATTTTTGTCTGTAACAATATTTTCTACATTTATTATGATATTGATCTAATTTGATGCACCATCACTATTTGATCCATACTTCCCTTTCATTTTACTTTCTTTTCTCCTTTTGCACATCATAGGCCAGGATTTGATAGTAGGTATGACCTTGGTACTACTAGCGTTAATAATAAATTTTACCTTTTAGCTATTAATTTTTTGTCATTTTTCCTGTATGATGCTTTTGTATACAAATTGTGGATATTCTCTGGGAAAATTTTCATTTTTTCCTATAGGATGTCTTTGTATACAAATTTTGGAGAATCTCTATTAAAGAGTAGGTAAGGATGGCTAAGCTGAGTGCAGCAGAGAGGGAGATGACTAAATTGAGAGAGCAAAGGCGGAGAGCGATAACAAAAAAAAAATTTAAGGCTTGCAGAAATATGGAAATCATAATCTTCCTCCCAGAGCAGACATTAATGAAGTTCTTCATGCCTTAGCAAAGGAAGCCGATTGGATTGTTGAAGCTGACGGTACTACATACAGAAATGTGGTATGTATTTTTGGCCTAATTTTTATTTTTCATTTCTTCTAGATCTTTAAAGGTGGCTGGCTAAATCTTTGTATTAAATGTTAGGGAATGCATGAAAATTATATGATTTTGAGCACAAGCATGAGTCCCTACAGGGGCATAATTGTGCCTTTTATAGGTGTCGTAAACCCTAGCTACATAGAAATGGAGGCTTTGAAGAATAGTTCACTAGAGGTGGATTATAGAAGTAGAGGGCAAGAGAATGACTGTTTCCACCACCTATGGCTGTGAAATGGTATCTTTCCCTATTTTTTCAATAGAAATGCTAAATTGCAAAGGTTCTCGAAATAGATTTTGGTCACCGAACAATTGTACCATGCCTGTTGATAATCTGGCAGATCCACAGAGTCATTAGGAGGTTAAACAAGAACAACCGAATGGATCTTTGAACCGATCGAAGATTATGGAGAGCAGGGAAGGGTTTGGTAAAATGAGTAGTTGTATTGAAAATTATGCAAGTGTCATAGAACTGATTGCATTAATAAATTTAAAGAAGACATCAATGGTGGCATGACATTATGAGGATTTCCTTGCCATTTCGATGGTGCCACCCTGATATTATGAAAAATGTCTTGCCACTTCAATGTCGGTGATGCCTCTGTCTCAGACTTTCACCATTGCTTCTCATCAGCACTCTAAGATATGGTAGGGATTGCGGGCTTTTGCATAGCATAGTCCATCATAAATTCTCTATAAATCATCATGCATTATAGTATTTTGCATGTTTCTGAATGACTTACTCAAAGAATTTAATTTTTACCATAATTTTGGCTCCATGGATTGTCATTTTGTGCTCGAAGAGAAGCTGTGGATTGCAAGAATTTGATAAATTTGGTTTATCTCATTTTCTTTCTCTGCCATTTCTGAGTAATACGATTTTTTTTTTGTCCATCTTAAATGATTTCGCCTTAAGTTAATGAATTTTTTTAGATGATTTTGTTTGAAGTTAATGAAATTTCTTCCATGGATGCTAATGAAATCTCTTCCATTAATGCTGATAAGATGTTTAAATTTAGAGTTAATAAATTCTATAGCTTGAATGTTCTTTGTTGCCAAAGGTTATTTTCATGGTTTGTGATTCATGCAATTCCTTAATAGTTTCATTCTTAACAGAATTCATAACTAGATTTTCCATAGCCAATTTTCTTCTTAATCATTTTAATATTTTCTCCTCAACTGAACATTTTGTAATCACTTGATATAAAATCACATTTTTCTCTTGGCCAATCCTGTGGGCTCGCGATTGATCCTGTAGATCCACAAAAGGGTTGAAATTTAGATCTGGTGCAAGAGTAGTATTAGCAAGAAGTCATTCACTAACATCTCATCTAAGTTATAGAAACTAAATTTGGATTCACTAGAAGCATTAAAGAATCTAGACTTCCTAGGACCCCTTCGGACACACTTAAGTGTTCAAATGTGTCAAAAGGTGTCATGGGGACTTCGTAGGGGTCCTAGTATGCCTTATCACACATTAGGACCCCTACGAAGTCCCCATGACCCCTTTTGACAAATTGGAATACTCAAGTGTGTCTTAAGGGGTCCTAGGACCCCTTTGGCCACACTTAAGCATTCCAATGTGTCAAAAGGGGTCATGGGGACTCCCTAGGGGTCCTAGTACACCTTATCATGCGTTAGGACCCCTGGAAAGTCCCCATGACCCCTTTTGACACATTGAAATGCTCAAGTGTGTCCTTACACACTTTAGCATTCCAATGTGTCAAAAGGGGTCAAGACACCTTCAGACACACTTCAACATTCCAATATGTCAAAAGGGGTCATGGAGACTCCCTAGGGGTCCTAGTATGCCTTATCATGCATTAGGACCCCTAGGAAGTTCCAATGACCCCTTTTGACACATTAGAATGCTCAAGTGTGTCTTAAGGGGTCCTAGGACCCCTTCGGACACAATTGAGTGTTCCAATGTGTCAAAAGGGGTCATGGGGACTCCCTAGGGGTCCTAGTATGCCTTATCACATGTTAGGACCCCTACGAAGTCACAATGACCCCTTTTGACACATTGGAACGCTCAAGTGTGCCTTAAGGGGTCCTAGGACCCCTTCTGACACACTTGAGCATTCCAATGGGTCAAAAGGGGTCATGGGGACTCCCTAGGGATCCTAGTATGCCTTATCATGCATTAGGAACTCTAGGAAGTCCCCATCACCACTTTTGACACATTGGAATGCTCAAGTGTGTCTTAAGGGGTCTTAGCACCCCTTTGGACACACTTGAGAATTCAAATGTGTCAAAAGGGGTCATGGGGACTCACTAGGGGTCCTAGTATGTCTTATCATGCATTAGGACCCCTAGAGAGTCCCCATGGCCCCTTTTGACACATTGGAATGCTCAAGTGTGTCCAAAGGGGTCCCCATGACACCTTTTGACACATTAGAATGCTCAAGTATGTCTTAAGGGGTCCTAGGACCCCTTCAAACACACTTGAGTATTCCAATGTGTCAAAAGGGGCCATGGGGACTCCCTAGGGGTCCTAGTATGCCTTATCATGCGTTAGGACCCCTAGGAAGTCCCAATGACCCCTTTTGACACATTAGAATGTTCAAGTGTGTCTTAAGGGGTCTTAGGACCCCTTCGGACACACTTGAGTGTTCCAATGTGTCAAAAGGGGTCATGGGGACTCCCTAGGGGTCCTAGTACACCTTATCATGTGTTAGGACTCCTAGGAACTCCCTATGACCCCTTTTGACACATTGAAATGCTCAAGTGTGTCTTAAGGGGTCCTAGGACCCCTTTGAACACACTTGAGCATTTTAATATGTCAAAAGGGGTCATGGGGACTCCCTAGGAGTCCTAGTACACCTTATCACATGTTAGGATCCCTAAGAAGTCCCCATGACCCCTGTTGACACATTGGAATGATCACATGTGTCTTAAGGGGTCTTAGGACCCCTTTGGACACACTTGAGCATTCAAATGTGTCAAAAGGGGTCATGGGGACTCGCTAGGGGTCCTAGTATGCTTTATCACACTTTAGGACCCCTAGGAAGTCCCAATGACCCCTTTTGACACAATGGAATGCTCAAGTGTGTCTTAAAGAGTCTTAGGACACCTTTAGACACATTTGAGCATTCAAATGTGTCAAAAGGGGTCATGGGGACTTCCCAGGGGTCCTAGTATGCCTTATCATGTGTTAGGACCCCTAGGAAGTCCCCATGACCCCTTCTGACATATTGGAATGCTCAAGTGCATCTTAAGGGGTCCTAGGACCCCTTCGAATACACTTGAGCATTCCAATGTGTCAAAAGGGGTCATAGGGACTCCCTACGGGTCCTAGTATGCCTTATCACATGTTAGGACCCCTAGGAAGTCCCAATGACCCCTTTTGACACATTGGAATGCTCAAGTGTGTCTTAAGGGGTTCTAGGACCCCTTTGGACACACTTGAGCATTCAAATGTGTTAAAAGGGGTCATGGGGACTCCCTAGGTGTTCTAGTATGCCTTATCATGTGTTAGGACCCCTAGGAAGTCCCTATGACCCCTTTTGACACATTGGAATGCTCAAGTGTTTCTTAAGGGGTCTTAGGACCCCTTCAAATAGACTTGAGTGTTTAAATGTGTCAAATGGGGTCATGGGGACTCACTAGGGGTCCTAATATGCCTTATCATGCGTACTAGGACCCCTAGGGACTCCCCATGACCCCTTTTGACACATTAGAATTCTCAAGTGTGTCTGAAGGGGTCCTTTTGACACATTGGAATGCTCAAGTGTGTCTGAAGAGGTCTTAGGACCCCTTTGGACACACTTGAGTGTTCAAATGTGTCAAAAAGGGTCATGGGGACTCCCTAGGTGTCCTAGTATGCCTTATCACATGTTAGGACCCCTAGGAAGTCCCCATGACCCCTTTTGACACATTGGAATGCTCAAGTCTATCTTCAGGGGTCCTAGGATCCCTTTGGACACACTTGAGTGTTCCAATGTGTCAAAAGGGGTCATAAGGACTCCCTAGGGCTCCTAGTTCACCTTATCATGCATTAGGACCCCTAGGAAGTCCCCATGACCCCTTTTGACACATTGGAATGCAAAAGTGTGTCTTAAGGGGTCCTAGGACCCCTTCGAACACACTTGAGCATTCAAATGGGTCAAAATGGGTCACGGGGACTCCCTAGGGGTCCTAGTATGCCTTATCACATGTTAGGACCCATAGGAAGTCCCCATGACCCCTTTTGACACATTGGAATTCTCAAGTGTCTCTTAAGGGGTCCTAGGACCCCTTTGGATACACTTGAGCATTCAAATGTGTCAAAAGGGGTCATGGGGACTCCCTAGGGGTCCTAGTACACCTTATCACACATTAGGACCCCTAGGAAGTTCCCATGACCCCTTTTGACACATTAGAATGCTCAAGTGTGTCTTAAGGGGTCCTAGGACCCCTTCAGACACACTTGAGCATTCCAATGTGTCAAAAGGGGTCATGGGGACTCCTTATGGGTCCTAGTATGCCTTATCACATGTTAGGACCTCTAGGAAGTCCCCATGACCCCTTCTAACACATTGGAATGCTCAAGTGTGTCTTAAGGGGTCCTAGGACCCCTTCAGACACACTTGAGCATTCAAATGTGTCAAAATGGGTCACGGGGACTCCCTAGGGTTCCTAGTATGCCTTATCACATGTTACAACCCCTAGGTAGTCCCCATGACCCCTTTTGACACATTATAATGCTCAAGTGTGTCCAAAGGGGTCCTAGGACCCCTTTGGACACACTTGATCATTCAAACATGTCAAAAGGGGTCATGTGGACTTCCTAGGGATCCTAATGTGTGATAAGGTGTACCAAGACCCCTAGGGAGTCCCTATGACCCCTTTTGACACATTTGAATGCTCAAGTGTGTCTGAAGGGGTCCTAGGACCCCTTAAGACACACTTGAGCATTCCAATGTGTCAAAAGGGGTCATGGGGACTTCCTAGGGGTCCTAACATGTGATCAAGTGTACTAGGACCCCTAGGGAGTCTCCATGACCCCTTTTGACACATTGGAATGCTCAAGTGTGTCTGAAGGGGTCCTAGGACCCCTTAAGACACACTTGAGCATTCCAATGTGTCAAAAGGGGTCATGGGGACTTCTTAGGGGTCCTAACACGTGATAATATCCCTTTAGACACACTTGAGCATTCAAATATGTCAAAAGGGGTCATGGGGATTCCCTATGGGTCCTAGTATGCCTTATCACATGTTAGGACCCCTAGGAATCCCCCATGACCCCTTTTGACACATTGGAATGCTCAAGTGTGTCTTAAGGGGTCATGGGGACTTCCTAAGGGTCCTAACACATGATAAGGCATGCTAGGACCCCTAGGGAGTCCCCATGACCCCTTTTGACACATTGGAATGCTCAAGTGTGTTCGAAGGGGTCCTAGGACCCCTTAAGACACACTTGAGCATTCCAATGTGTCAAAAGGGGTCATGGGGACTTCCTAGGGGTCCTAACGCTTGATAAGGCATACTAGGACCCCTAGGGAGTTCCCATGACCCCTTTTGACACATTTGAATGCTCAAGTGTGTCCGAAGGGGTCCTAGGACCCCTTAAAACACACTTGAGTGTTCCAATGTGTCAAAAGGGGTCATGGGGACTTCCTAGGGGTACTAACATGTGATAAGGTGTACTAGGACCCCTAGGAAGTCCCCATGACCCCTTTTGAAACATTGGAATTCTCAAGTGTGTCATCTTAAGGGGTCATAAGACCCCTTAAGATGACACACTTGAGCATTCCAATGTGTCAAAAGGGGTCATGGGGACTTCCTAGGGGTCCTAACGCATGATAAGGCATACTAGGACCTCTAGGGAGTCCCCATGACCCCTTTTAACACATTGGAACTCTCAAGTGTGTCCGATGGGATCCTAGGACCCCTTAAGACACACTTGAGTGTTCCAATGCATCAAAAGGGGTCATGGGGACTCCCTAGGGATCCTAGTACACCTTATCACACGTTAGGACCCTAGGAAGTCCCCATGACCCCTTTTAACACATTGGAATAATCAAGTGTGTCTTAAGGGGTGCTAGAACCCCTTCGAACACACTTGAGTGTTCAATTGTGTCAAAATGGGTCGTGGGGACTCCCTAGGGGCCCTAGTATGCCTTATCACATGTTAGGACCCCTAGGAAGTCCCCGTGACCCCTTTTGACACATTTGAATGCTCAAGTGTGTCCGATGGGGTCCTTCGAATCCTAGGACCCATTCAGACACACTTGAGCATTCAAATGTGTCAAAAGGGGTCATGGGGACTTCCTAGGGTCCTAACACATGATAAGACCTTTCCAGAGCTTCTGTACCTTGCTACATGATTAGACATTTTTGCTAGCAGAACTAAATTTTTAGGTTAAGTTTTACAAATCATCTTTTTGATCCAAAGGACATAGATCAGCTACTATATCTTCCTCAAATAATTTCCCAGAGAATATCCACAATTCGTATACAAAAGCATCATACAGGAAAAATGAGAAAAAAATAATAGCTAAAAGGTAATATTATATATAATATAATAGTATACATTAGTATATGTATTATATATATATATATATATATATATATATATATATATATGTATATGTATATGTATGATATACATTAGTATATATATAATATATTATATATATTATATACATTGGTATATAATACATTAGTATATATATAATATACATTATATTTATCATATGCCTCTTATATATATATATATATATATATATATTATATATATATATATATATATATATATATATTAATATATATATATATATATTATATATATATATATTAATATATATATATATAATATGTAAAAGTTCAATTTTTTTCATTTGCTCCTGCCCTTTTTTCATCTGTCTGAGAATATCGGGTACCCGATATGGAATTGGATACCCAATACTGAATCAGATACCCGATTTTGGACAGGTAATATTTGACCAAAATATTCCCTATCCCCACAGACCAGACAAACATGAGATTTTATACTTTTTTCACGCATTGCAAAAAAAAAAAAAATGATTTGGGGCCCGTTGTTTGATTGTTGTCAGCTTGTGGTCTCACCATGGGAAGCAGCAATCGTTGAAAGGCTAAACGTAAGAGGAAGCTAATGGATGAACAAATTCAAGCATATAGGGAAAAAGATAAGGAAAATCACCAAAGAAGGAGAGAAGGTATGTTAAAAATTAATCAAGGTGACCCCATAAATGTAGTTGTAAGTGAAGAGGATGTTGAATTTGAAAATGTACAGATGGAGATTGAAAATGTAGACTTGGGGAATGAAAATGTTGCACAAGAACCACATGAACATTACACATCTCCAAATTATATGTGAAATGAAGTCCCTTGCAATGAAGATAATCAAACTTCAAATTTAGGCTTTCAAGAAGACCTAAATGGTTAATTGAAATTGAGGAGAACATTATGAATAATTGGGAAGGAAAGAGGTCACATAGAACCGTTAGGTTGTGGGCTTCAAGACTTTATGATCAATTTTTTGGAAACAAGACATTGGTTGAGCAATGTCAAATTTTTGTGCAATTGTTAAAGATGCAAAAGATGAGACCTCTGCTTGTGAAATTGAAGATTCGTGTGAACAAGAAAATGGAGAGAAATTCCATTATTGTGAAGAATCTTTTCAATTCTCTCAATAGCATTGGGAAGACTAGCAGAGAAAAAGACAAGAGAGTTGCTCGGAGGATTATTACAACCTCCTTAGCGAGTCATTAGTTGAGAAAGGCTTGTTTGATGAGACAAACTTGTGTTGACTTCAATATAGACCATAAAACTTTGGGTAGAGCACTTGCAAGAAGAGAAAGACTTGATGATCCACTTCAAATTGATACATGGGCTTATGGTGAAAGACTTCCACATTTCGATAACAAGCTAACAAATGTTGTCAAGGATGAAATTCAAAAATTTTGGGATGCTAACTCAAGAGTGTCACCAAATGTGAAGGATGTCTTGAAGTTGAGAGTTGGCAATTGAGACCGTACTCCACATCCTAAGCATTATGTGGAGGTAAGTCAAACAATTTTGTATAAAAAATTTTGTGAGACACATCCAACATTGAAAATATCACAAAGGTCTTTTGAATCCGTGAAGCCATTTTATTGTGTACCCCTTAAGATTCAGAATACATGTTGTTGCAAATATCATATTGAGTTTTCAATGCATCATGAATTATTACTGTCCATTCATTCTACTTTGCATACTAATGAAATGCTAGAGGATTGTGGTGCAAGTGGTCTTCCCAAATCATCAAGAGACTTTCTAGATCAATTTTTATGTCATAGAGATTATGGTTGTTTATTTTATAAAAAAAATTGCTTAAATGCCAAGTGCTCAGAATGTGGTGGCTTGTCCAAGCTTAGAACATGTTTTCATGAGGGTTTGGAACACAATTTTGGAAAGACACTCGTCCAAAAAAGGGTATATGAAACAGTGAAATATACATTGAAGAGTGGAGGTGAAGGCTCTAGATGTGAGTTAGTTGCAAAAGAATACAATGTTGCTGATTTTATCTTAGATTTCAAGACAAATCTTTTTTACAAGTATGCAAGGCATAGTCATAGGTCTCAATGGTTGGATCAACAATTCAAGACATGTAAGGACACTTTCCCCATTGGAACTATTATATCGATTATAGAATTTGCGGAGAATTATACATTGCAGCCCCAAAATGAGACTCAAGCTCAATATTACAATTCCATTTAGGTTGCTATTTTTGTACACATCACATATAGACATTCCCCTAATAGCACAAAAGATGAGAAAAAGATAATCAAAGAGTACCATTTTTATATGAGCGATGACAGGTCTCACTCTCATCAGTTTTTTCAACATTGTTTCCAGAACTATTTTTGACTTCTTGCGGGAAAATGGTGTTGCTATGGATAGGCATCTCATTTGGTCAGATAATTGCACTAGTCAATTTAAGAATGCCAGAATGTTTTATTGGTTGTGTAGAATGCATGTGGAGAGAGGTGTACCTCATATTTGGAGTTTTTTTTAGTCAAGGCATGGGAAAGGGGAGCATGACGAAGTAGGTGCATGTGTGAAGAGAGCTCTAGTTAAGGAGCAATTGACGATTTCAGGTGTTGTACTTCTTGATGCTCATTCTATTGTTGATTGGTGTACTTTAACATTGTCACAGCCACAGGGGGGACTCTTAATTCTACAGTGCATAGATTATTTTGGTTGGTTGAGTAGGGAACTATAGGAGATAGATTGGATTGTCAAATAGTGAAAGACTCTTCAAAAATGCATTCATTCTGAAGCTCCAATAGTAGTACATGGACCATTTGGACATGAGAGTTGGCTTATTTTTGCCCCATGTGTTTTCAGTATGATTGGGATCATTGCAAGTCAAGTGAGTGGTTGGATACATGGGTTCCACAATATCTGACTCCTTTATCTTTAACACTCTCTATAAGAAATGATGACATGGACACTTCAGTTGACTATGACCATCTTTCAGATCTTCTGAAGCTAGGAGATGTTTTTGCATTGGTTGCACCATAAGGGAATGATGAGAGGTTAGATTATTGGTTAGCACATTGTGTACAAGGTAAACAGAAGCTTGTACAATTGATGATAGATGGTGATGGGTTCACATATCCTACTAGTTTGGTTGTTGTTGCGGGAACATGGATACAAACATACATGATTAGAAAGAATGGAGTTCCTGCATTTGAAGACTGTGAGAAGCACAAAACTATTCTCATGTATTCACACCTTGTTATAGAAACAAATGTCAAGTTGTCAAAGCATCAAGGAAGACCAAAGACAAAATAATTTTGGACTATTAGTAGTACTAATCATGAAGCACTATTGGAGACCTTAAAGCAAAGAGATGACCCTTTAGGAAAACTTGACTAGGTAATAAGTTAACTTAGTGCATTGTTTTCTAAGTTTGTTAAGCTTAATTTTGATACATTAATTTCACTTTTCTTAGATTGTATTTTGAGTCAATAAACTTGGTTTTGTATGTGGATTGTAACTTGTGCAGGAGCACCTATGAAGATGCCTATGGTCACCATGGATCCAATCAGAGATAGAAGGACAAAAGGATCCTTAATGGTTAATTGAGATCTTTTGAAGCCTATAATGGCAATTTGTAACAATCAATTTGATTTAAAATTTAAACGTCCTAAAACTCTTAATAAGGACTTATGACCAAAATCATTTATGGGTGGCCAATAGTGCCAAGAAGGGATCTTACATGTCATATACTTATGTCATTTGCATGGTTTGAATTCTTACATGTTTGATTGTTGTTTCTAATGCTTTAAGGATAGTATTTTTTATCATTTCAAACAATCTATAAAAGTTAAACCTCAAACATAATAAGCTCCACAATTCAAATTTCACAAGCTTAATCATGATTAATTTCACAGTTCAAATTTCAAACATACCACTAATAGTCAGTCTAAAGTAGCTCAGTAATGTATCTTTCAAACCGGCAATGATCTTCCATGGCTCATATCTCAAACCTCATGAGAGGTATCAACAAACCATCAAGGGCTACGGGATTATGTTTCCAAGGTCTACAATAACCTCTCTCAATTTTGGGCGATTCAACTTCATTTGCATTTGGAAAGGCGATCTCAATCGATGCCAAAACTTGTAGTAAGGGTCAGTTGAAAGTGGCTCAACAACATATCTTTCAAACTGTCTGACCTGACATCGAACCATCTACTCCATTAGCTTTAGTTGGCTGGGTAAATTCCAGTGACAACCCCATTCCACCCACAAAGTCACCAAAACGCTCACGACCACGCTTGACCCAAGTGACCCCAAGGTGCACTAAGCACGATTGGGAAATGATATGTCATGGATCATATCTCAGAGCTCATGAGAGGTATTGAAAAACCATCAAGGGCTAAAAGATTTTTTTTTTGAGGTCTACAATAACCTCTCTTAGTTTTTGGCAATTCGACTTCATTTTCATTTGGCAAGGTGATATCAGTCGATGCCAAAACTTGTAGTGAGGGTCAGTTGAAAGTGGCTTAGCAGTGTATCTTTCAAACCATCTGACCTAACATCAAACTATCTACTCCATTGGCTCTGGTTGGCTGGGTAAACACCAATGACAACCTTGTTCTTCCCATAGAGTCACCGAAATGCTCGCGACCATTCTCGACCCAAGTGACCCCAAGGTGCACTAAGCACAATTGGGCAATGATCTTTTGAGGCTCATATCTCAAACCTCGTTAGAGGTATCAAAAAAAATTTAGGTGCTACGAGATCATGTTTTCAAGGTCTACAATAACATCTCTCATTTTTGGGTGATTCAACTTCATTTTCATTTGGAAAGGTGATCTCAATCGATGCCAAAACTTGCAGTGAGGGTAAGTTGAAAGTGGCTCAGCAGCGTATCTTTCAAACCGTCTGACCTAGCATCGAACCATCTACTCCATCAGCTCTAGTTGGCTAGGTAAAATCTAATGACAACCTCATTCTACCCATAGAGTCACCAGAACACTCGCGACCATGCTCGACCCAAGTGACCCCAAGGTGCACTAAGCATGATTCGGCAGCGATCTTCTGGGGCTCATATCTCAGACCTCATGAGAGGTATCAACCAAATGTTAGGTGTTACGAGATTTTATTTTTGAGCTCTACAATAACCTCTCTCAGTTTTGGGTGATTCAACTTTGTTTGCATTTGGGAAGGCGATCTCAATCGATGCCAAAACTTGCAGTGAGGGTCAGTTGAAAGTGGCTCAGCAGCGTATCTTTCAAACCATCTGACTTGGCATCAAACCATCTACTCCATCAACTTTGGTTGGCCAGGTAAACTCCAATGACAACCCCATTCTACCCATAGAATCATTGGAATGCTCGCGACCATGCTCGACCCAAGTGACCCCAGGTGCACTAAGCACAATTGGGAAGCAATCTTCTAGGGCTTGTATCTTAGACCTCATGAGAGGTATCAAAAAACCATCAAGTGTTACAGGATCATTTTTTTGATTTCTACAATAACCTCTCTTGGTTTTGGGTGATTTGACTTCATTTGCATTTGGCAAGGCAATCTTAGTCGATGCCAAAACTTGCAGTGAGGGTCAGTTGAAAGTGGCTCAATAGTGTATCTTTCAAACCATCCAACCTGGCATCAAACCATCTACTAAATCAGCTCCATTTGGCTGGTTAAATAGCAATGACAACCCTATTCTTCCCACAGAGTCATCGAAACACTCACGACCATGCTCGACCCAAGTGACCCCAAGGTGCACCAAGCACGATTGGGCAGTGATCTTTTGGGGCTCGTATCTCAGACCTTGTCAGAGCTATCAACAAACTATTAGGTGCTATGAGATCATGTTTTTGATGTCTAAAATAACCTCTCTCAGTTTTGGGTGATTCGAATTCCTTTGCATTTGGCCAGGCGATCTCATTCGATGCCAAAACTTGCAGTGAGGGTCAGTTGAAAGTGGCTCAGCAGCATATCTTTCAAACCATCTGACCAGGCATCAAATCATCTACTCTATCAGCTCTATTTGGTTGGGTAAACTCTAATGACAACCCCTTTCTACCCATAGATTCACCAGAACACTCACGACCATGCTCAACCCAAGTGACCCCAAGGTGCACTAAGCACGATTAGGTGGCGATCTTCTAGGGCTCCTATCTCAGACCTTGTGAGAGGTATTGACAAATTGTCAAGTGCTATGGGATTTTTTTTTGAGGTCTATAATAACCTCTCTTGATTTTGGGCAATTCAACTTCATTTGCATTTGGCAAGGTGATCTTAGTCGATGACAAAACTTGCAATGAGGATCAGTTGAAAGTGGCTCAATAGTGTATCTTTCAAACCGTCTGACCTAGCATCAAACCATCTGCTCCATCTACTCTGGTTGGCTAGGTAAACTCAAATGACAACCTCATTCTACCTACAGAGTCACTAGAACACTCGCGACCATGCTCGACCCAAGTGACCCAAAGGTGCACTAAGCATGATTGGGTAGTGATCTTCCAAGGCTCATATCTCAGACCTTGTGAGAGGTATTAAAAAACTGTTAGGTGCTAAGAGATCATTTTTTTGAGGTCCATAATAACCTCTCTCAATTTTGGGTGATTTGACTTCATTTTCATTTGGCAAGGTGATCTCAGTCAATGCCAAAACTTACAGTGAGGGTCAGTTGAAAGTGGCTAAGCAACATATCTTTCAAACCATCTGACCTGGCATCAAACCATTTACTCCATTAGCTCCATTTGGTTAGGTAAACACTAGTGACAACCCCATTCTTCCCATGCAGTCATCGGAATTCTCGCGACCACGCTTGACCCAAGTGACCCCAAGGTGCACTAAGCACGATTGGGCAGCGATCTTTCATGTCTCATATCTCAGAGCTCATGAGAGGTATTGACAAACCATTAAGGGCTATGGGATCATGTTTCTAAGGTCTACAATAACCTCTCTCATTTTTGGTTGATTCAACTTCATTTGCATTTGGCAAGGCAATCTTAGTCGATGCCAAAACTTGCAGTGAAAGTTAGTTAAAAGTGGCTCAACAGTGTATCTTTCAAACCATCTGACCTGGCATCAAACTATCTACTCCATTGGCTCTATTTGGCTGGGCAAACACCAATGACAACCCCATTCTACCCATAGAGTCACCGAAATGCTCGCAACCATGCTCGACCCAAGTGACCCCAAGGTGCACTAAGCATGATTGGGCAATGATCTTCTGGGGCTCTTATCTTAGACCTTGTGAGAGGTATTGAAAAACTGTGGGGTGCTATGAGATCATGTTTTTAAGGTCTACAATAACCTCTCTCATTTTTGGGTGATTCAACTTCATTTGCATTTGGCAAGGCGATCTCAATCGATGCCAAAACTTGCAGTGAGGGTCAGTTGAAAGTGGCTCAGCAACGTATTTTTCAAACCGTCTGACCTGGCATCAAACTATCTACTCCATCAGCTCTAGTTGGCTGGGTAAACACCAATGACAACCCTATTCTGCCCATAGGGTCACCAGAATGCTTGTGACCATGCTCGACCCAAGTGACCCCAAGGTGCACTAAGCATGATTTGGTAGCAATCTTCCAGGGCTTGTATCTTGAACCTCATGAGAGGTATCAATAAACCTGTAGGTGATATGGGATCATGTTTTGGAGGTCTACAATAACCTCTCTCAGTTTTGGGTGATTTGACTTCGTTTGCATTTGGCAAGGCGATCTCAGTCGATGCCAAAACTTGCAGTGAGGGTCAGTTGAAAGTGGCTCAGCAGCGTATCTTTCAAACTGTCTAACCTAGCATCAAACTATCTACTCCATCAACTTTTGTTGGCTAGGTAAATGCTAGTGACAACCCCATTTTTCCCACAGAGTCACTGGAGCACTCGCGACCATGCTCGACCCAAGTGACCCCAAGGTGCACTAAGCACAATTGGGCAGCGATCTTCCGAGGCTCGTATCTCAAACCTCATGAGAGGTATCGACAAATTTCTAGGTGCTATGGGATCTTGTTTTTGAGGTCTACAATAACCTCTCTTGGTTTTGGGCAATTCAACTTCGTTTGCATTTGGCAAGGCAATCTCAGTCGATGCCAAAACTTGCAGTGAGGATCAGTTGAAAGTGGCTCAGCAGTGTATCTTTCAAACCATCTGACATTGCATTGGATCATCTACTCCATCAGTTCTAGTTGGCCAGGTAAATGCTAGTGACAACCCTATTACACCCACATAGTCACCAGAATTCTTGCGACCATGCTTGACCCAAGTGACCCTAAGGTGCACTAAGCATGATTGGGCAGTGATATTTCAAGGCTCGTATCTTGAACCTCATCAAAGGTATCAACAAACCATTAGGTGCTACAAGATCATGTTTCTGAGGTCTACAATAACCTCTCTTAGTTTTGGGTGATTCAACTTCATTTGCATTTGGCAAGATGATCTCAGTCAATGCCAAAACTTGTAGTGAGGGTCAGTTGAAAGTGGCTTAGTAGCATATCTTTCAAACCATCTGACCTGGCATCAAATCATCTACTCCATCAGCTCCAGTTGGCCAAGTAAACACTAGTGGCAACCCTATTCTACCCACGGTGTCACGGGAACACTCGTGACCACACTCGACCCAAGTGACCCCAAGGTGCACTAAGCACGATTGGGCATCAATCTTCCGTGGCTCATATCTTAGACCTTGTGAGAGGTATCAAAAAACCATTAGGGGCTATGGGATCATGTTTTTGAGATCTACAATAACCTCTCTCATTTTTGGGTGATTCAACTTCATTTGCATTTGGAAAGGTGATCTCAGTCGATGCCAGAACTTACAGTGAGGGTCAGTTGAAAGTGGCTCAGCAGCGTATCTTTCAAACCATCTGACATTGCATTGAACTATCTACTCCAATGGGTTTGGTTGGCTAGGTAAATGCCAATGACAACCTCATTCCACTTGATGGAGCCTTAATTTTTTTTTAAAATTAGGGCCTCCATTTGAGAAATAATGTTGGAGATTTGATAAGGTTGTCATTGATGTCATTGAAGGTTTTTTGGTTGCTCACAAGATATACGAACACATACTATTAAGTGGAGATAAAAAATAAGATAGATAGCAAAGACTATTGAATAAATAGTGTTGACAACTATGTAACTTGGCAACATTGGAACATTAAGCATCATATCCGCATTCGAATGGAGTGAAGTATACACACCAACAATTAATGATCAAAGTCAACCCAAATAAATTTCATTTCCTCATAGATATTAACAACTGCAGCATATTACAAAGATGACAATAAACATATTATTTGGAAGAATATTACAAGAGGTGGTAAATATGTATATACAAAAGATGACGCAAATATAACATATAAATGAACATGTTCTATATATACAAAGTATCAAATGTATCAAAAGTATCTCCATATACAAATATGGCACATGCCATTTCAAAATGTCTACAAAATCAATGTTTTAAGGTGTACAATGTGGCATCTATGCCATCTCAAAATGTGCCAAGTGGCATCTCTAAATGACCACAAAACTAAAACTACATCCTATGTCGTAGGGGGATCATCAAAATGTAGCCTCTTTGAAGAAGTGTTGGGCTCTGATTGATCCTGCATAAAAAATGAGTTCAAACCCAAGTTAGATTGCTTACTTTATATGATTTGTGCATATATATATATATATATATATATATATATATATATATATATATATATATATATATATATATATATATATATATATATATATATATATATATATATATATATATATATATATATATATATATATATATATATATATATATATATATATAAAATTCATAATTCAAACACTAATTTAATTAAAATTATAAGTGAATACAAATATTTGTACCTGGTCTCTCGATCACCTACCATGATCAGGTGTCCTAGCATAAGTCCTGGGCAGTGAAGGGACCATGCCAACAATACCAACTCTAGCCTATAAATATATATTTACAATAATGAGATTAGTAGAGTGGTGCAACATAGAGTAATAAATCTACAAAATATGATGATAGCGTAATAAAATTACAAATTGATTGAACTAAAATTAAAACTTACATCTGGTGATCCCTCCTCTGGAATAGTGGGCTAGGTCAACAAAGATACGAAAGATTCGCATGGGCCCTCCCTCACAGTCGGAGTAACCTATGAGAGTAAAAAGATTGTCAATTATATATCAATGTACTTCATCATAGCAACCCTGGTTACAAAATACAAATAACAATATGTAAAAGTCTACGTACAATCGAGCTATCACTCCGAATCTAGATGCTTGTAACCCTACACTCCCGAACTAGTGTCAGGACATCATCAATAGCCACACCCTATACAATAAAGTGCAAGTAAAATATTTATTACTACACACAAGTGGCATACATATGCATGCATAATTAATCTTAAACAATTAACTACCTTTCCTTTGTCAACACTTGATGAAGGAACCCCCTCATGCCCCCCACTGACATCGGTTGTAGCCTGCAAGAACATAATAAGATGACAATATATTAGTAAATGTATGAATTTTATTGCTCTAACTGATAGAGATTTAAGCATGTACACCAAATGATATAAAAAAAAACTAATGGGTACATAATTTATAATATACCGTATAGTCATTAAGGCCAAATGAAATGGCCAAAAGTGTGGACTCATCCACCTGTCTCACCTCCTCCTGTGTCATCAAATGAACATAAATGGAAAAAATATATATACATAAGTGCATGTAATCATTAAAACTAATCTAAATAAATAAATTATTTTTAAATTAAATAAGTCATGTGACAAATTTATTTATAATGTTTACTCTTACCATATCAACAGGAGTCAATGGCTCTACATACACCTCCTGAGCACTCTCATGAGATGTAGATGCTCCATGAGGTGTTGCAACCTCTGTAGCTATGTCTCTTGTATCCCCCTCATCAATAACATGTAACTAATATGTATCAGCATCAGTAAGTGGTCTGAGGCACAAATTCTTGCATATAATGCAAATATGGGGCTCGCATACATGTCAACTCTAATGAGATGTTGATGCGCCAGCATCATCCACACCAGGAGGAAACACTGACTTGGTCTACGTGATCAACTGATCACTTAGTAAATGAATGGCCCTAATAGTATATGAGTCAGCCTTTGCAATGATATTGGGATGCTGCACTAGAGGAGGGGGTGCGACATCAATGGGAGGGACAAAGGTAGTGGCCTTTTTGCACTGGGTAGATGGCCTAGTCTAAGGAGCTCCTCGGCCTATGCCCATGTTGGGCCTCATACTCCAATAATCAACATGGTGACCAAGCACAAACTCAGCATACAATTTTTTTATGAAATAAAATGGGACCTCCAAATTTCTATGGGGTGGTTTATAAAAAACCATCCACCAGTGATCCCAAAAGTTTGTGTGCATTACTTCATTTGTGCACCATTTTATTGATAATTTGGGCTTTTGGGGGTCAACTGGTATTCCAGTTTTAGGATCAACAAAAAGGGCAGCTATATCTTCCTTACTTATATTAAGGGCCACAATCCCATCATGGTCAAGCCCGTCATCAAATTGGGCATGCATATCATCATGCCAATGAAGAGTAGCATTATGTTCCTATGTGAGTGTGTCAATATTTCCAACAATTGTGTTTAGTATGGCAAGCATGGGACCTAATGTAGGTATATTTTGATACGTGTTTTGGAAACCTCATATTGTGTTCAAATTTTCTTGTATCAAATCTTGTAAAGATTTAGGGTTTAGATATGGGGGATTGTTTTCAGGATTGTTATTTGGTGCGGGAGGGTTATTTTCTTCATTGTTGTTAGCCATGCCTGATTAAATTTAAAAAAATCTAAATTTCAATCTGATTTCATATATTATTACAAATATAAATACAAAACCCTATTTCAACAAAAAAAGCTACATTTAGCATGAAAATGAAATAAAATAATAAAAATATACAAATAATTTACTTACTGAATATGCTGGGGAGTCAAATTTTTTGTTGCCAAAATCAGATACCCGAAAATATATTAGGTAGATGATATATCAAGCCGTTTTAGCAAGAAAAAATGTAGAAAGAAATGAAGAAAAAGGCTCGCGGGTTTCAGATTTATGCCACAGTTATCGGGTACTTGATATCATATTAGGTACCCAATATTGTATCAGGTACCTAATTAGGCCTGTGCTTTGGTGTCAAGTTTTCCCAGGTGTACTGACACCTAGGCCTACTAAAAAGTCAACAAGCATTTTCATTCACTTTTGGACGAGTGAAAAGTGAATATTTTTCACATCGCCACTTTTTGGCCCCTCATGATCTTGCACATACCCAACTTCCAAATAAGAGATCTAGCTCTGATACCAATTGTTGGGATAAGAAAGATATAGTACTAAGAGGGGAGGGGTGAATCGGTACCCTCAAAAACTTTTACTGAATTAACAATCTACAATAGTAGTGTCTATCTAACCAACTGATTACATTGTTTGCAACATACATTCAAATAACTTGTAAATGTAAAGTGCATGAAAATAAACAATAAATAATTCATGAAATATAACACATGACACAAGTATTTTGGTTACGTAGAAACCCTTTTTAGAAGGTAAAAACTATGGTGGGGATGACACCCACAAATTCTTCACTGCTGCAGTAAATAAAGTATGTTGATTAAGGCTACAAGTGTGATCACTTTTGGTGATCTTACCCTATTAGAAGTAACTTAAGATCGATTGGATCTACCTTGTAAGAGGATTTAACAAAACTAAAATAAGTGTGCACTCAGTTAGGAGATTTACAGTAGACGGTTAAGTCTACTCTATTAAGAGATTTACAATCCTACTATGATGGTTAAAAGATAACAGAAAATATATGTAATTGACAACTTGTATTTTTCTTAATCAAATCAATGAAATACCAAATAGATTTCACCTTGATGTGTAGTATATTACTCTATGTTCTACTTGGTAGCCTTGTATGTTTCTGATAAAACTGAATATAATTTTTTATAATTGCTCAATCATGTAAACCCTTGTCTAAATTTTGATGTCTTGTAGGCAGCTACTTCTTCATGATCTACTTGTCAATTCATCCTCCTTATGTCAAAATGACATCAATTAAAATTATATATAAAATTGATTTGACCTAATTAGGTTTACAACATCTCAAAAAGCCTAAGATCTATATTGTATAAAAATAACCTAGATCTAACTATTACATAGGAATCATCACAATATTTAATGATTACATCCATAATAAATGTGCCTCGATCTTGGTAAAATATTTATAGATTTGTGTAAACTATTTTCATAGAGATATGTTCCTTTATTGATTACTATGCCATTTCGTGAACAACTCAATAAACATTGCATTCTCTGTTCGGTGAATAACCCAATGCTCGGTGTGTAGAATGCTCAGTGTTTACTAACTGGGTGCTCGGTATACTCTGATACTTGGTAAACATAATCGATTAAACCTACTTTCTTTTAGCTTTAGTTTCTTCCTTGTCACTACTCAGTATGAAGGCTTTGTAAGTTCAACTGACTAGCTTCTATAGCTCCTTATTCCATCTTTTACCGACTGATCAACTTAGATTACTGACTGATCTTAGTTGATACTAATGACAACACTTAATGCTCAAATAGAGATAACAGAGGGTATCCACCATTGATACATTTCAAGATAATAAGGCATTAGAACCTTTTGACCTTTTCTTACTTTGCACCTTTTCACATTGTAACTCCTAAGATCTTTGTGAATATGCACAACTATGCAAACAATATCAGTCCTTGATCTTCTTAGATTTGTCAGACATTTAACTCCTTCATAATCAAGCTATGTAATGGATCATGGACTTACATATTATGCCACATGGAAATATCATGTGCACTTTCATTGTATCAAATATATCCTTTTGGACTACTTTTTGGATGTGGTAAATGGCACAACAAATCCTTTCCATTGATCTAGCATGAAGAGGAGGATCATTATCCTTTATTGAATTTTCTAGCTACAAACATGTACTATCTTAAAATTGAAACACTCCTCATTTAAAACCTTTTATCTCACATCCTTTATCAACTTTTTGGACCATGGATGGATTCTTTCTTAGTTCCCTTTTTCTTTCATTCAACCCTAGTTTCTCCCTTTTCAAATATGCAATCTCCAATACCTCAGGGCTAGCTCCATGTGGGCCAACTCAATCGACCCGTTCCTCAAGAATAGATTGACTAGGTTGACCTATTCCTTAGGGGTTGTGTGCCTTAGGCCCAATGTAGTCTTGGGGATTTAATTTGCAAAATTTGGTGACCCTGTCAGCTTGCTTTGTTTTCCCACCCAAAAACTAGTATAAAAGGAAACCTAGGAACCTCATTTTGGGACACACATACACTATAGAAATCACACATGAAATCTCAATAATTCAAGCATTGAAGCAAGCATATTTTCATCAAGCATTCAAGGCATTCCAAGATTCAAGGATCCTTTGTGAGCATTTCCTCTTCAAGATCTATGACTTTGTTGGCCATCAAGGGATGATATTTACATTGAGGCATTCATAATCTTCTTCATTTGATGAACACTTACATCCATGGTGTTGGTGTTCAAAATGATGCTTATGCTCTTAGGCTGCCAATACACCCTCAGATAGATTTTAGGAATGGTTAGCTCTAAAATATATAGGGATCTTAGGGTAACTGGACCAACTGTAGGGACAAGACTACCCTCTTCTGCTTTAGGCTCTGCAAAACCAAGGCAAGTGCACCTAACCTAGTGAAAATTATACTTCACACACCAAAGACTGGGTCTAAACAATAGATTGAATAGTAAGAAAGTGCTAAATGCTAACCTCACATTCATTGACTCTCCATTACTATAGGGTAGAACATTACAACCAAAGACTTAAAGTTTAGGAATGGCTCTTAATTTATGTGTTTGAATCATAACAACCTCAATCAATATATGTTGACAAAGAAGTACTCATCTAGGCTAGTGCCTCATCCATTGCGTAGAATCTCTTAGACAAACTATACACACACACCATAATATATCTAAGATTCAAAGCCATAAACACATTTACAATCTCCTTTACTACTTATAGGATATCCTTACATAGACAAGAGATAAATCTATGTCCCATCTAGAGCATTATTTCATCTAATCCTGGATCAGAACTCAAGAATGAAGACACATACACAAATTAATATGCAATGAACTAGAAAGTTCAAAATCTATCTGCATTGACACAAAGGAGAGAGAAGAGTCATGTATCTACATTAAGTGTGAAGAATCCTCAAGTGTATACAATTAGTCCAAGCAAACCATGCTTGCAAATTATAGCTTAGACCTACAACTTTCTTTCTGCTATCAACAAATACTAAAATAGATCATTACAATTTAGACTGAGAAGAGGACTCACAACCAAAAGATTTGAATACCTAACTCCCCAATAACCTTGAATGATCATAAAAATTCCCTTCATACCAGGGTAACAATACAAGCATAATGATCATTCCCAATTTCAAAATTCAAAACCACCTAACACCACAAAGGAGTTAACACAGACATGACAAGGACCGAGCCATAGTCGGTAAGCTCAAAATAGTTCAATTTCAATAGCTATCTAGTCCTGTACCAGTCCCAAGTACAAAATCATCACAAAACCTAGGAAATCCAGCCAAAAAGACCCCTACAACACATCTTGAGTACTGTCTCATTTATTTCCCCATGGCAAGACATTCCTCTGCAACTACCCATGGCAACCTGGACCACACTACAATAGTTGACAACCATTTCCACCCACTCTAGCTACTCAAAAATTGAATTATGGTACTTTCTATTGTTGCAAACCCTCTACAGAAAATTTGAATTTGAATATAAACAGTCACTTTATGGCTTCTGCATAAAATCGGTGGTCCTCATTCAGATCTCAGTCAACTTTAAGTCTTGACTGTTGGATCCTTCCCTTTTGTGGTCTCATATTTCTTAACTCAACCAAACACCACGGGTTTACCCTCTAGCGAATAGGCAACAAAGGAAATTCTATTCACAAAATAAAAAACCTAACTCATCTTTAACCCTGTAAACTGGTGACAAAGGTATCTTCACCAGTTCACAGTACACTTTTTACTTCTGCCAAATGATTTAGTGACCTCACGACCTTGTTCACTGAATCGCTAAGACTTTTTAGAATGTCACCATTTATCGGGCTGTGAAACATTTTGTCAGGACCGCTATACCTTTAGACCAAAACTTGGGCCCGCCTACAAGAGAATCGATGGTCATCTCATCTTCGCATGTGTCAAAAAAGACCCCTCAGATTATACCCCGACCGTCGATGCTCTGACACTGTCAGAACTACTGCAACTCAAAAAACCTGGCCCCACTGACAGCATTCCACCTCATATTATGTGGACCAATCAAAACACTCCAAATCAGCTCCATCTGACACCAGGACCACTACCAAAAACACATATGAGACAAATTAGATCAACGGTTGGTGCAAGATCTCAAGCCTCTGATAGGTTCCATGAGAACTTACACCCATTGTTGGATGGATTACGGATGTCAGGACCCTCTGACCATCAGAAAATTAGGTCCCACTGACAACTACCAATGCATTTCCTCATGGACCAATCATAAAATGCCATTTGTGCTAACATGACAAGTGGACCCACCGAGAACATTATACCACCAGGAAGATCAGATGGCTGGCACAAGATCTCAAAGGCTCAAAAGATTCTATGCACTTATACGCCAACCGTCGATCAAGAATCATCTGATTTAGATACCGAGCCTGCCGTGCCTTATAGGATATTTCAACGAATGATAGACTGCCACATGAGCCTACCTGGCAGTGGACCCACCTACATTGAAAGGGTTACATCATGGAAGTGAATCAATGACCATCTTAAGTTCACAAGCCTCTGACACATCTTATGAGAAGATACACCCACCGTCAGATGAAGATACTGTTAGAGAGGGGCCCAAGGAAAAAATGAAGTCGAGAACTTAGAAAAATTAAAATATGACTTAGGGAAATATTAAATCACCGCTGGGCATGCAGACTTAGGAAAAAGAACTGAGGACATAGGAAAAATTAAAGAGGACCCCGCCGACACATGAAAAACCTAACCGCGCACAAGGTAAAGTGAAATTTTAAAAGGCACATGTGGATAAAAGTTTTAAGTGGGATGAAAAAGCAACACCGAAATAGAAAAGGGCTAGGGTACTTTGAATTTTTTAAATGTCCAACGGCTATATTTTGAAAATTAACAAGGGTTTTAGGCCAAAAACCTAGAAAATACTACAGAGACCAGAATAAAAAGGGGTAGAACCATGAAAATTTTTACTAGTGCTAACAGTGGCTCATACTAGGGGATGCATGCCTCTTGCAGGCATGGCAAGGATTCAGAATCACTGGGAGAGTAGACCAACTCAAAATTCCAACATAGAAACAAAACACAGACAAACTGAAAATAGGGGAAAACCTAAACTACTGTTCATGGAAAAGATACTTCAGGAGAAGTAAAACTTTAGAAATTGTCCATGAACAGGCAATTCCAAAGTACCACCAGTTAAGTCCTTCAAGAGATAAGAATCTTCCCCCCATTTGTTTTCAATAAGATAAGGGCCTAACCAAATTGGATCAAATTTTCCATGCTTCCCCTTATCTTCCAACCTTGCATTCCACATCACGACCAGGTCATCAATCTCAAAACTTCTTTGAGTAGTCCTTCTATCAAATAAGTTCTTACATTGTCTCTGCAATGCCTCATTTCTTTCATGTGCATCTCTCCTTACCTCCTCCAACTAGATCAGTTCATCCATTCTCACTCTCATCTCATCATTCAAATCTTCATCATATGCTTGAATAAACCTATACATCTGTAATAAGTTATTCTGAGGCAATCTAGCACTTATTCCATAAACTGGGTCAAATGGGGCACAACCTATAGCTTTCTTTATAGTTACTCTATCAACCCACAATGCCCACCATAATTTTGAGTCCCAGGCTTTCTTATTTCTGTCCAACACCCTCTTGAGAATTTTAATAAGACTTTTATTACTAAATTTAGCCTGGCCATTTCCTTGTGGATGGTATGGGGAGGAAAATGAAATGTGTATCCCATATTGCTGACAAAAATCACTAAACTCCTGTGATCTAAAACACATTGCATTATCAACCACAATAGTCTCTGGGCAACCAAATCAAGTGAGGATATTTTGCATCACAAAATCAGTCACAACCCTGCTAGTGGCCTTTCTAGTAGGGATAGCTTCAACCCACTTGGTAAAATAGTCTGTTGCTACTAGTATGTATGAATGTCCACCACTAGACTTGTTTGGAAATTCACCAATGAAATCCATACCCCACTTCTGGAAAGGAGCTTGAACTGCAATAGGTTTGAGTGGAAAATTTCCATTGAATTTCAACTTCCCAGCAAATCTCTGACATGCATCACATTTTCTTACAAACTGATGGGTATCCTTAAAAACTATAGGCCACCAAAATCTAGACCTAAGGATCTTGTGAGCTATGGTCTTTTCCATATAGTGTCCTCCACACACACCTTGGTGCATTTCTTTTAACATGGATTTAGACCTCTCATGGTCTATGCATTTTAGCAATACTCCTTCATTACTTCTCCACCATAACTTACCATGTATAATAGCATACCTTGCAGATTGCAACTTGACAGTTCTTCTTCTATTTTCATCCATCTCAAGGGGAATGACTAATTTTTGCAAGTAACCAATAACATCTTTGTACCAATCACAATAATCCATATCACAAATATATGGCCTTTGTTCTTCTTCTAACACATTTATATGATTTGCAATTAAATTGCTTTGTGCCATCAATTTTGTAAGACCTAAGCCTCTTACCAATTTTGTGATCTGGATATCAATATTAAATTCTTGGATCCTATTGCTCCATCTACATCTCCTTCCTGAGACTTCTTGTTGCACCAATATATCCTTAACTGTAGCACTAGGAACATAAGCAACCACCTTAGATCCTATAAGATAACATCTAAAAGCCTTGACTACATTGACTAAGGCATAAGCCTGTTTCTCAGTAATATCATATTTCAATTCTGTTGCTTGTAAGTATTCACTAAAAAATGATATGGGTTGTTCATATCCATCTTAATTCTTTTGTAATTAAACTGTTGCAACTATATGATAAGAAGCAAAAGAAAATATCTGCATGGGCTTACCATAATCAGGTGTCCTCAAAACAGGGGCATCTTTGATGGCCTTTTTGATACTTCTGAAAGATTCATCTACTTCTTCATTCCATTCAATCTTTGCCTCTTTTTTCAACATCCTAGAGATAGGGATACTGATTTTTGCAAAATTTGTAACAAATCTCCTTAGAAAATTCACCTGCCCAAAGAAGGATTGTATTCCTTTAACATTTCTAGGTGGTGAGAGCTTATCTATAGCCATAACCCTTTCAAGTTCAATTCTTACTCCATCTTTGGACACAATATGTCCTAAGAGCTTTCCTTCTAGAACACCAAAAGAACACTTATTTGGATTCAAAGAAATCCCATACTCCAAAGCCCTGATAAAAATCCTCTCAAGATGTTCACAATACTGATCTTCCTTATCTGAATATGCTATGAGGTCATCCTGATATACCACTAGGAACTTGTTTATGAAGTTTGCAAAGGCCACATCCATAGCTCTCTGAAAAGTAGCTCCTACATTTGTCAAACCAAATGGCATTCTAACATAAACATATGTTCCCCAAGGGGTAGTGAATGCAGTCTTAAATTGTTCTGACTCCTTGACCACAACTTGGTTATATCCAAAGAAACCATCCATCATGGACATTAACTCTGATCCAGTAACCTTCTACAGCATATTCTCCATATTAGGCAAACCATAATTGTCCTTCAAAGAATTGACATTCAAATTCCTGAAATCAACACATAATCTAATGTGACCATTCTTTTTTCTGACTAGAACCAAATTTGATACCCAAGTAGAATGTTTGACAGGCTTAATAATGCTAGCATCCATCATCTTTTTAAGTTCATCTTGCATTTTTGGTGCCAAAGTTGGGTTCACAGGCCTTAATTTCTACATAAAAGGTTTGGTTCCTTCCTTCAATGGTATTTCATGCTGGAATAAATCTTCTCTATAAGCCTTCAAATCCTCATAAGACCATGCAAAAACATGTCTAAATTTTTTGAGAAGATCAATCAAATTCTTTCTAGTTCTTGGGGACAAACACTTACCTATGTAAACATTTTTTGGTTCTTGGCTTGTTCCTATATTCACTTCCTCCAAATCATTTACCTTGTCAACAATTCTAGAAACACAAGCCCTCTCCTTATTATCAAATGTCCTTTCAAGAGAAACCAATCCCCTAGGGATCCTATTTAACTTTAGTTGCAAAACTTCCTTCCCAAGAACACTTTCTTTTCCATCTCTGATATTGACATAAGTACTAAAATCCATTTCTTGACCATCAAAGTGAGAATCACACTGCAAAAATCTTAATATGTCTTGATCATCAGAAAATACTTGCCAATTCTCAATATTATCTGGGATAGAAGGCCTGGACTTAAACTCAATTTTGGATATCCCTGCAAAGGTAATATCTTCTAGCCTTAATGTTATGTTTTATAGTAAGTCGGCCATCCTATTTTGGCTTCTATCCACCCAATCAATTCCAAAAGCATTGAAACCTTCAATTTCATCCCAAACAGCATTTCCATATTGTTTCAACCTTTGATTCTTAGATGCATACTTTGATCTAATCTAAGAAACTATTAACTTAGAGTCACCAATCACCCTAAGATGTTTGATTCCATGTTTTGATGCTTGTCTCAAACCAATCAGTAGGGCCTCATATTTAGCAACATTATTTGTGCAAGGGAACAAGAGAGTGAAAGAAAATTTAAAAGTCTTACCACTTGGGGATATCAATAGCACTCCTACTCTAGCACCTTCCTTAGAACTTGCTCCATCAAAATACAGGGTCCATAAAACATCACCCTCAGCCATGTTACTCTCAGCATCAATCAGAATGATAGGCCTAACCTTCTCCTACATCTCTCTCTCCTAAACTTGGAAAGAACCAATGTCAGTGTCAACAAAACAATTCATGCTATCCTCTTCATCCTCCTCAATCATATGTGGAGTTCTAGCTTCCCTTGAAACTTTCACACTTTCTCCTTTAATGTTAAAAGTGGCAAAGGACAAGTCACATTGAATACTTCCTCCCATGGAGGCACTCCACTTTCTAGATAACAACATTCCATATTGAGGGGGAATGTTGACTACAAGAACACTCATAGTTAGTTGTTTGTCAGGAAATACCACTAATTTATAAAGCAAAGCCTTAATGGTACCAATAACTGGTACTTCTCTTGAGTCCATAGCTTGGCATCTCCCATGAGGTGTATCAACCTTTAGTCCCAGTGACTTCATGATCTCTACGGGCATGACAGTGTTTGATGCTCTAGAATCAATCATGCAATTCTTCAATAATTTTCCATTTATCATAAGGGATAAGAAAAAAGGATCCACTATCCCTGATGTAGTATTTACAATGTTTGCATCCAAATACCTTTGAGGAATCTTAGAGACAATTTCATCATTTTTACTGTCAGGTGTGTCATCTGAAGTAGCTACATGCTTGTCACCTCTATTCATTCCTTGGACCTTTATGGAAGAGGCACCATTTACCCAATCCAAGGCCTTGACCTTGTGCTCTTCTATTCTCATCATTTCTAACAATGGCACCTTGATAATTATTTGTGATAGCAATTTAGTCATATCAATGGGAACATAATAATGGTTTCCCATATCTTCCTTAATCTCAGAGATACCTTTATCCTCCTTTTGGACAATCAAGATAGAGTTACTCCTTTGTACAAATTCATCTTCCTTTTGAGGTATGGGGACAGCTATTTCTGATATCTTTACTTTACCCTTGGGTATTGCAGTAGGCCCATTCTTCTTTTTTATTTTAACCTGACTAACAACACCAGCATCCTTTTCCTTTTCCTCAAGTTGTTGTGTGTTCCTTTCAAAATTCTTGATAAACATGCTACCTAGTTTACCACTTGTACCTCCAACTGTCTTGCTTCTCAAATTGTAATTACTCCTAGCTTGAGTGACCATGTTTGCAGTGATTTGTGCTATTTCCTCATCAGAGGGTCTCCTTAAAGAAACATGTTCCTCACACTTCACTGCACCGCATCCAACATCATCAAATTCTTCCTCCTCAGCATCAGTAAAGTCAACCTCATCCCATGCATGTGAAGAAGTCATTCCACAACCACTTTCATCATATTGTTCATCTTGTTCTTGGTTATTAAGTAAATTCAAAGCAATAACACAATGTTCTGGACTATGAGGAGATTGACAAATAGTACACCATGGGATATCCTCATTCATGTTAATTGAATTTCTTTGCATGGGATCAAGAATACTATCATCAGACCTATCCCTTTTAATTGGAAAAATGGGCTTGACATCCTTCCATTAAGTATTGTACGAGTAATTTTGCATTCTTGGTTGTCTGCTAAAATTTTTTGGAACTAATCTCTCCATAGCCATAGCCCTACTGTTTCCTTTCTCACCAGGCTTTAGTCCTTCTAAAGCCTTCAAAATTTGTTTTAGATTGTCATCCTCCTTGGGCTTAGATTCAGTGAACCTTCCCATTTCTCTCTTATTTTGCATTTGAGGCCTACAATCATCTCTTCTTCCTATTTTTCTGGATATTCCTCTATTACTTTCTATGTTGATGGCCAACTTGTAAGCTTCCCCAAGATTTCTAGGGTTCTTATCCTTTAAGAGGTAACCCATCTTTGCATCAAAGGCATTTAAGTATGTCACAAGACATACCCTGTCATCTAACCTGATAACTTGCAGTAGCCTATGCATAGCCTTTTGGAATCTTATATTAAATTCATGGACCTTATCATTCTGATTTTTCTTTATGTTATTGAATTCATTCAAGATAAAACCCTCATTTTTTTTATCTCCATAATGTTCCTTGAAACAATTCTTGAATTCATTCCAAGATCCTATACTAGCATGGGGCAATCCTCTAAACCAATCCCTAGCATCCTCGGTCAAAGATTGTACAAATAACTTCATTACAACATCATCAGGCTCAACATTATAGTCATCTATTACATCCATAAAAAATTTTAGATGTTCTTCACATGTAATGACATTGTTTCCAGTAAACTTAGGGAGTTTCTTTCTAATTTCATCAAGAATAACATTAGGATATCCAAGAATACCAAGAAAGATAAGTTGTTTGTACCTTTCATGAATAGGAATTCCATGTGGTGGGTCCATCCCTTGAGATGTAGATGTCCTTGTGTTTGAACCATCAGGAATTTTAGCAGCACCCAGAATACCATTTGTTTGAGCTACAAGGTCACCATGATTTCCACCTTGCCCCAAGAAAGAAGCAGCAACATTTGAAGGCCCTGAGGTATGCTTGAGAAAATCAATCTTCTTCCTCATTTCTATATTAATAGCCTCCAACTCTACCTTCTCTAGTTCTTTAGCCCACATTTCTTTCTCCTTTCTAGCCCTCTCAAGGTCTGCATCCAATCTCAACCCTTGATCTAATGGGTTTTCCACATGAATCTGTTCACTAATCTGCACTCCAACAGTTTTTTGTTTGCCCTTATCTCTAGGCCTGGTTATCTCATGTGTTTTATACACAATAGGCTATTCCTCTACTCTTTCAGCCTCTGGGACAAAGTTAATTGCCTCCAAATCTAACAACTACCTCTTTAGTTGATCAGCCCTTATCATGGCTTGTCTTACTTTATCTTCTTTATCTTTTTCTCTTTGTTGCCTGATGGAAAGTTGTTCTTGGACTCTTCTTTCTAATTCATAGACCTCTTCAAAGATCTCTTTTGATTCCAAGAGAGTATTCTCAGACTCATCATCTCCCACTTGAATTTCATCCTCATACTGGTTCAATCCCAAATCAACAGCCTCTTCATATTCTGAATTATTTTCTTCTTGACCAGGCTTGATTTGAGTCCCTTGTCTTGTATCTTTCTTATTTCTCCAAGTATGAGAAAAATTTCTTCTCTTCTTTCCTCCCCTTGTCTAACTAGGCCTAGAAGTGCTTGGAATTCCTTCTTCCATTATATCTTCAGCATGCTCCTTTCTCCGAGACCTAGTAGCTTTATAACTCATTTTATAAAATAAATCTACTGACTAGCACTACTGCAAAGATGTTTGAGTCACCACCAAAGTATATTGGGAATATTACAATACAACTTCCTCACTTTACAAAATAACCAAATGAGCTAGATAAGACAAGGGACAAGAATAACCCTATTTCTTCCAATGATGACCCACTAGTTACAATAAACATGTGTAACATTTCCCCAGTAGAGTCACCATCTTGTTGGTGTTCAAAATGATGCTTATGCTCTTAGGCTACTAATACACCCTCAGATAGATTTTAGGAATGGTTAGCTCCAAAATGTATAGGGATCTTAGGATAACTGGACCAACTGTAGGGACAAAACTACCCTCTTCTACTTTAGGCTCTGCAAAACCAAGGCAAGTGCACCTAACCCAGTGAAAATTATACTTCACACACCAAAGACTGGGTCTAAACAACAGATTGAATAGTAAGAAAGTGCTAAATGCTAACCTCACATTCATTGACTCTCCATTACTATAGGGTAGAACATTACAACCAAAGACTTAAAGTTTAGGAATGGCTCTTAATTTATGTGTTTGAATCATAACAACCTCAATCAATATATGTTGATAAAGAAGTACTCATCTAGGCCAGTGCCTCATCCATTGCGTAGAATCTCTTAGACAAACTATACACACACACCAGAATATATCTGAGATTCAAAGCCATAAACACATTTACAATCTCCTTTACTACTTATAGGATATCCTTACATAGACAAGAGATAAATATATGTCCCATCTAGAGCATTATTTCATCTAATCCTGGATCAGAACTCAAGAATGAAGACGCATACACAAATTAATATGCAATGAACTAGAAAGTTCAAAATCTATCTGCATTGACACAAAGGAGAGAGAAGAGTCATGTATCTACATTAAGTGTGAAGAATCCTCAAGTGTATACAATTAGTCCAAGCAAACCATGCTTGCAAATTATAGCTTAGACTTGCAACTTTCCTTTTGCTATCAACAAATACTAAAATAGATCATTACAATTTAGACTGAGAAGAGGACTCACAACCAAAAGATTTGAATACCTAACTCCCCAATAACCTTGAATGATCATAAAAATTCCCTTTATATCAAGGTAATAATACAAGCATAATGATCATTCCTAATTTCAAAATTCAAAACCACCTAATACCACAAAGGAGTTAACACAGACATGATAGGGACCAAGCCATAGTCGGTAAGCTCAAAATAGTTCAATTTCAACAGCTATTTGGTCTTGTACCAGTCCCAAGTACAAAATCATCACAAAACCTAGGAAATCTAGCCAAAAAGACCCTTGCAACACATCTTGAGTACTACCTCATTTATTTCCCCATGGCAAGACATTCCTCTGCAACTACCCATGGCAACCTGGACCACACTGCAATAGTTGACAACCATTTCCACCCACTCTAGCCGCTCAAAAATTGAATTTTGGTACTTTCTATCATTGCAAACCCTCTGCAAAAAATTTAAATTTGAATATAAATGGTCACTTTATGGCTTCTGCATAAAATCGGTGGTCTTCATTCAGATCTCAGTCAACTTTAAGTCCTGACTGTCGAATCCTTCCCTTTCACGGTCTCATATTTCTTAACTCAACCAGACACCATGGGTTTACCCTCTAGCGAACAGGTGACAAAGGAAATTCTATTCATAGAATAAAAAACTTAACTCATCTTTAACCCCGTGAACTGGTGACTGAAGGGAGACAAACTTACCCCAGTCACATTTGGCGAACTGGCAACAAAGGTATTTTCGCCAGTTTGTAGAACACTTTTTACTTTCGCCAAATGATTTAGCGACCTCGCGACCTTGTTTGCTGAATCGCTAAGACTTTTTAGAACGTCACCATTTATCATGTGAATGAGAAAACCCCCTAAAAATTTATCTAGCTGCTAAACATTTTGTCAGGACCGCTATACCTTTAGACCAAAACATGGGCCCACCTACAAGAGAATCGATCGTTGTCTCATCTTCGCATGTGTCAAAAAAGACCCCTCAGATTATACACCAACCGTCGATGCTCTGACACTGTTAGAACTACTACAACTCAAAAAACCTAGCCCCACTAACAGCGTTCCACCTCATATTATGTGGACCTATCAAAACACTTCGAATTAGCTCCATCTGACACTGGGACCACTGCCAAAAACATGTATGAGACAAATCAGATCAATGGCTAGTGCAAGATCTCAAGCCTCTGATAGGTTCCATGAGAACTTACACCTGTCATTGGATGGATTATAGATGTCAGGACCCTCTGACCATTGGAAAATTAGGTCCCACTGACAACTACCAACACATTTCCTCATGGACCAATCACAAAATGCCATTTGTGCTGACATGTCAAGTGGACCCACCGAGAACATTATACCAACAAGAAGATCGAATGGCTGGTGCAAGATCTCAAAGGCTCAAAAGATTCTATGCACTTATACACCAATCATCGATCAAGAATCATCTAATTTAGATACCAGGCCCGCCGTGCCTTATAGGATATTTTGATGAATGATAGACTGCCACGTGAGCCTACCTGGCATTGGACCCACCCGCATTGAAAGGGTTACATCATGGAAGTGAATCAATGACCATCTTAAGTTCGCAAGCCTCTGACACATCTTATGAGAAGATAAGCCCACCGTTAGATGAAGATACTGTCAGAGAGGGGCCCAAGGAAAAAATGAAGTTGAGAACTTAGGAAAAATTAAAACACAACTTAGGGAAATATTAAATCACCCCTGGGCATGCAAACTTAGGAAAAAGAACCGAGGACATAGGAAAAATTAAAGAGGACCCTGCTGACACATGAAAAACCTAACCGCGCACAAGGTAAAGTGAAATTTTAAAAGGCACATGTGGATAAAATTTTTAAGTGGGATGAAAAAGCAACACCAAAATAGAAAAGGGCTAGGGTACTTTGAATTTTTTAAATGTCCAACTGCTATATTTTGAAAATTAACAAGGGTTTTAAGCCAGAAACCTAGAAAATACTGCAAAGACCAAAATAAAAAGGGGTAGAACTATGAAAATTTTTACCAGTGCTAACACATGGCTCCATCATGTAATTTTGGTAGATCCATAGCATTTTTGGAGATTTCCTACATTGCAAGTTCAAGATCAACATACAAACACCACAAAATCCTTATTGACAATGATTTCTTCAAGAAAGGTGAATATTTACATTTTTATTATTTCTTTTATACATTTACATTTCAATTCAAGGTTTATTCCTGAATCTAGGGCTTGACCTATTAGGAATGGGAACACTGAGAGGGGGCGGTGAATCAGTATTCATTGTATTTTATCTTTTTGTTTTAATCTTTAAACCAAAATTAAATGCTTAAGTACTGAAATAAATATCCACATAAACATGAAACATGAAATCAGCACATAACACCATATGGTTACAGGGAAACCTAAATAGGTAAAAACCCCGATGGGAATTGACACCCACTAATATTTTGTACTAGTGTTTTGTGATCCTTGTTCAAAGATCCTTAACCCTATTAGGATTTTCTTTACAATGCATTAAGTACAGTAGACCTTGTCAAGGATCAGACCCTAGTAGGATTCTTTTACAATAGTCCCTGTTAGGGGAATGGATGCACTATCCTAGAGCTCACTACTCAAGTGGTGAAGGCTACAACCTTCTGATCTCAGATACACACTATATCTGCTAGATGAACTATCACTATGACACTACTTGTCAGATTAGTTCCTTTGATGCGCTGATGCTTTGACCTCTTGCAAAGCTCTAATACATCTTATAGTGTCTTCACACACTTCTCTTCTTCTTATCACAACTCTCTATCAACTTCCATACTAATTACAATGGGCACATCTTATATTTATATGCGCATACAAAATAAACAACTAGGTCAGCCCTTAAACCTATTACATACAACACTTCCAAATTAATTGGCTTAAGCATTTTTATAATCAAACATATATACATGTCAAAAACCTAATTAAAATATGTGCATAGCCTTTACATTATTAGAATATAGCCGTAACACAAAATGATAACAGTCGGCTGCTTACTCTGTTCTTCACTGGCACACACTGGCTATGCAACTTCAACTACCTGTATCTTTCTCATAATTGCATATCTAATCATGCACTCATAGACTAAGCATGAATATAGTCCAACCAACTTAACTTCTAGGGAGCACACCATAATTCTTCCATATGCACATGCGCTGAGCTACAGGAACTCTATACACTGTCCAGTCTTCAACACTTAACTGATTTCTGATCCTCTCATCAAGTGCGCTGACTCTAAACTACTATATGAATTTTTTTCCATAATAAAAACACTATATTAAGTCATATACACCAATATATCCAACTTTCCAACAATCTCCCCCTTTTTCATTGATGGCAACAAAGGAATATGGTCAAGTTACTAACTGTCCTTAATACAAAAAACTTTGTGTCCTCTATACATTCACTTATATCTCCCTATACATATTATGATCCATATTCTATACACAACTCCCCCTTTGACACTAATGACAAAGGTGTTTCAAAAACTGTATCTACACATACTCATTGAGGGAAAACATCCGAATATGCTATCTTTAGGTTTTGGATCTCCTTCTTCCAAAATGTGATCAAAGAGTTTACTATCTGGAGATGGGTGCATAGTGCATATTGTAGCTTCTCCATCTTCTCCAAGTTAGTGCTACGACCATGATCATATGTTACCATTGTGGTGTTTATGTCCTTGATGTTCTGATTGAGTATATCTAATGAGGGCGCAAGATCATTCCTGAGCTGTGTTTGCCTTGCCCTGATCTTTGACATTTATTTTTCTGCCTTCTCAATATTATCTATTTTCCCTTGGTATACATTATTACACATGTTTACATCTGTGGATGTGTCTTTCACTAAACTCTTGACTTGCTTAATCATAGCTTCTACCTCTTTTATTTTCTTGAAATGGGCATCAATAAGCTTATCTTGATCCATGCATTCTGCAATGACTCTTCTTCCTTGATATACAAACTCTTTTAAGGATTCTTGACCAGTCTTGAGTGAGCTTAGGTCAAGTGCAAAGTTTCTCATTAATTCACTCAGCCTCTTCTTCAGGTACTTTTCTTCTGCAACTAGGGATGCAGATTCTTCAAGGCTTGAGAAATTACTTTTGAAATGTGAGATGATTGTACTCACATCATCAACAGAGTGTATCTTTGACACTTTCTTGTCCTCTGGCAACAAATTGTTCAAAATGTTTACTGATTCTACCAGGAGGGGATTCCTCATCACTTGTTCTTCTTTGGCCTTTTCCATGGCTAGGATGCTGAATTTTATCAGATCTTCTTCTCTCCAGGAGTCCAAACTGGATTTTTCAAGTGTCAAACTTGATAACAATGCTGCTGAGGGAGTGATGGGAGTGCTATCCATCACTTCTTGTTTTACCTTGACTAGTTCAACTAATGGTTCATTAATCTCTTCTTCTTTTTCTATTTCTTTCTTTTCTTCTTCTTTTTCTATTTTTTCTTTTTCTTGTTCTTTCTTTTCTTCCATCTTTTCTTCTTCTTTCTCATTTGTTATATCTTCAATCAATACTTCTTCTTGATGAGTAGGAGGTGTGTTGTTGCATAAAATTTTAGCTTCTTGTGTGCTCACAAAAGCTTCTTCAAACTTATCCAACTCAGTGTCAGTGGCCGCCATGGATATCTCTACATTGTTAATGATAAATGTGTTATCCTTCAGTGACTCTATCATGGGAATAAACTTATCTACTTCTGCTTGTGTTTCCATTGTAGGCACTAAATCTTGAGGACCTATCACTGATGCATTAGTGGGCTCTTCCACTTTGACTTCCTTCATGGGTACTTGTGTTGTGGGCACAGTGGCTGGATACATGTGTATATTCATGAATACTTTCTCAAATGCCTTCTTTGTTTCCTTAGCAACAAGATCATAGTTCTTGTCCATAATGTGCAAAGTCCTTGACTTTATTCTGAGATGTGGTTTCACTAAGTCCAACATAAAGGATTTTTCTTCTAGGGAACATACTGGAAGGGTATCATCTAAAATCTTTTCCCTTATCCTTAAATCATCTTCAATGGCTTGTCTCTTTTGGAATTCTAGGATGTTCCATACATTGTCAGGGATCATGGTCTTAAGTTCCAAGACTATCTTCTTGAACTTTAGCATGTGTTTGACTATCATACCATGTATCTCAGATTTGTCTATTTCACTATATTTTTATAAAACTTCCCTACTTGATCAATTCTTCCCTCATCAATTATTCTTGCACTTAGCACACTGAGACTAGGTTTGAAACTTACTTCAGGACATTCTTGAGTGTTCTTTATGCTTCTTGTTGCTCATGAGGATCGATGACTAGTGCCAACCTCTTTCTTCCTCTTTTCCATTGACTTATACTCTGGAGAAGTAGTAAGGTCAATGGTTTCCTTGGGCACAGAAGGAGTATCATTAGTTTCATCCTTCTGTTCATCAGATTTCTCTATCTTTACCTTCTTCAACTTGGGATCATGTGATTTTTCCTTTGGTGCATCTACGCTCTCTAATTCCAAAGCAATCTTTTATTCTTTTTCTTTGTCTAGATCTGCTTGAGACACTCCATCTTTTCTTAAGATCTTTGAGGTGACTTTAGCAACCTTTCTTTTTGTTGTAGAGCTGTTAATTTTAGCATCTATCTCTCTTATCTTTTCCTCATTAGTTCCCCACCTTGGCTCATTAGGGTCAATAGGAGCTGAAAGCAATACTTGAGCATATGCTTCTAAAACTTGTTCATCTACTTCATATCCAAGTGGATGAATCTACTTTGTTCTAGGTACAACTACCTCCATGCATGTTGTATCTATTTCAACCATAAAACAAATAGTATCCTTGTATTTCTCAACAACATTTTCTAGAATTCTATACGTCATTTGCATCTCGGCGCTAAAGGTCTTCAACTCCAATGTTATGTAATCTCTCAATGTACTCTCAGTGGATGCCTTCTAAGATATCTTTGGCATGGTTCGAATGGACTTGTCCAAATATGAATTTGATACTTTCCCAACTATATGAAGGTACATGTAAATGATCAAAGACCCAAACCTAAATATCTTGGTCTTATCATGCTTGATTACCTTGATGTTATCAATCAACTATGCACGCAAGATCTCACACAGATTGAAATCTCCATCTTCCTTTACAAGTCTAATGGCTGCTCAAATTATGGCCATAGACACACTACTCACCCTACTAGTGTGTTGAAACCTATATCCAAGTATCATGGACATCAATTTGATGTAAGGATCATGGACATCAATTTGATGTCAGCTTGCTCAATAGGCTCAATTGTCATCTCATGCCTATCTCTCCTTGACTTACATGTTTGCTCAATAATTTTTTTGACATCCTTGCCTGTAGGAAGGATGATGTCAGTCTTAGATAGGCGTGTCATCTCATGTATTAGGTCACTAGTGATTCTTATTGGCACATTACCTATCCAAAATAGGTCATCATGAATTATGCTCAAAAGTATTCTAATCCATTCTATCTCATAGAACTCATATGTCGTAGCATACTCCACTATAGGGTGATCATTCCACTTCGCATATTCATCCAAGAAGGTTTTGTCTAGTTTTAGCATGGTTTCCATGTGCGCCCTTAATCTATCCAATCCTACTGGTTCCTTCTTATAGTAAATGTATTCCCTAATGTCTTTGACATGCATAATGCCCATAAGCGTGCAGGAGAATGCTCCCTCTAAATCATCTAGGGTAGACTTAAATGGATGCTTCTTAAACACATATCTTTTCTTTTCTACAACATCAAATACTATGGGAGTGGTCATCACTTACTTGTTTTATTGCTTTCCAAATGTTCTCTAAGATAATCTAAAGACTTCTGAATTGGCACGATGAACTAAGTTTTCTGCAACCAATCAAATGTACTACTAATCACTAATAGATCAATTTGCAAGTCTTCACAATAACTTCTAAAGCTCTTTCTACTCTCTAATCACTCTGAATTCGAATGCAATGAGTAATCAAAGAGATTTTTGTGTTTTTAAAGTGAAAATTCTGCCATTAATGCTTACCGCATGAACAAGGCTGTCACTTAAAAAAATTTATCTTTCATTCTACAAACAGTTATCTAGTGTGCTCTTGCACGAAGGTTCCCTTAGTCTCAAGAAGCTTAAGTCCAAAGGTGCATAGTCTAAGAGTGAGTATACCAGCCACGCAGGGGTCTAGAGATAAATTAGCTCCCCTTATGACCCTGAGGGCCATTCATCCAAATGTAGAGGGTGCGTCCATTATGGAAGCATCCAATACATACTCAATAGCCTTGTCCTTCTTTGCTTCTCACCAAATCAAGCTAGCATCCTCTAAGGATTTCACAAAATTGACTTCTCCTTTGGGATCCAAAACTAGTTCTTTGGGCTTTTTGGGGCTTTCCAGACCTTGCATCCTTGATCTACAAAACTTTGAGATTTGTTCAGCTTTGTTACAAGAGTGACAAATGACTGGAGGCCTTATATTCCTTGGTGCATTGACATGGGTCACCATTTTACATTGTTTAGCTGAGTGACCATTATAGTTACATATCTGACATGTAACATTCTGAGAACTTCTTTCAATTGACTAATTCTAATTTCTCTAATTATACTAGGTCCTATTCTTTTGACTTGTCTTGCAATTCATAGCTCTATGACCAAATTTATTGCATGAATAACAATAACCATTAAAAGGTCTTACCTCTGTACAATTTCTTGCTATGTTTCCATGCTTGTTACATGCATAACAAGTGTGGTCTATTGGCTTGTGCTCATTCTTAAGTGGTTCAATATGATCCTTAGTCTAACTTTTAGTCTTCTTAGCATTTGAGGTGCCTTCTGGTGCTTTCATTCTTTCTCGCATGTTATCAATCTAATTTTATGCTTCATTGTATCCAATGCAACTAGTATCTCCTTTAGCTCTTCTTGCATACAACTGAGATTCTATCAAATTAGAACTGGAGTGAAGTTTGTCAATATGATTCTTTGCTTCTTTCAATTCAGATTGAAATCTTTCTTTGTTGTTTCTTAGCTCCAAGATTTTCATGTTTTCTTGCCTTAATTCTTCATTGAGTTGGAGGTTCTCTTTTACCTATTCTTCATAGACTTCCTGATTGTTAATCAACTTATCATCAAATTCTTCAAGTTTTTCTTTTAAGGATGCATTTTCTTCATTCAGCTTCTTAACCATTATCACTAGATCACTGGTAGAACATTCTTTCAAATCCTTTATTAGCCTTTTGATGACTAGTTGAGCATCACTAAGTTTTTCTTTTAGTTCTTCAGATTCCCTTTCAGATTTGTCCAGGTCTTCAAGAGCGGCTTCCAGATTTCTTTTCAAATGTTTCATTTCTACTTTGTCAATGATCTCCTCAAGTGGTTAAACTTCTTTACTGATGACCAAAGCTCTGATACCAATTGTTAGGAATGGGAACACTAAGAGGGGGGGTGAATCAGTGTTCACAGTATTTTATCTTTTTGCTTTAATCTTTAAACTGAAATTAAATGCTTAAGTACTGAAATAAACATCCACATAAACATGAAACATGAAATCAACACATGACACCAATATGGTTATGGGGAAACCCAAATAGGTAAAAACCCCAGTGGGAATTGACACTCACTAATATTGTGTACTAGTGTTTTTTGATCCTTGTTAGAAGATACTTAACCCTGTTAGGAGTTGTTTTACAATGCATTAAGTACAGTAGACCTTGTCAAGGGTCAGACCCTATTAGGATTCTTTTACAATAGTCCCACTGAGGGGAGCGAACACACTATCCTAGAGCTCACTGCTCAAGTGGTGAAGGCTACAACCTTCTTATCTTAGATACACACTATAATTGTTGGATGAACTGTCATTGTGACACTACTCGTCAGATCAGTTCCTTTGATGCATTGATGTTTTGACCTCTTCCAAATCTCTAATACATCTTATAGTGTCTTCAAACACTTCTCTTCTACTTATCACAACTCTCTATCAACTTCCATACTAATTACAATGGGTGCATCTTATATTTATATGTGCATACAAAATAAACACCTAGGTCAGCCCTTAAACCTATTACATACAACACTTCCAAATGAATTGGCTTAAGAATGTTTAAAATTAAACATATATACATGTTAAAAACCTAATTACAATAGGGACATAGCCTTTACATCTTTAGAATATAGCCACAACACAAAATGATAACAGTCGGTTGCTTACTCTGTTCTTCACTGGCACACACTGGCTATGCAACTTCAATTGTTTGTATCTTTCTCATACTTGCATATCTAATCATGCACTCATAGACTAAGCATTAATATAGTCCAAAAAACTTAACTTCCAATGCATGCACCATAATTATGTTGTATGCATGTGCGTTGATTTTTTGAGCTGCAGGAACTCTGTACACTGTCCAGTCTTCAACACTTAACTGATTTCTGATCTTCTCATCAAGTGTGTTGACTCCAAACTACTATATGAATTTGTTTCCATAATTAAAACACTATATTAATTCATATACACTATTATATCCAACTTTCCAACATGACCAAGGCAGACCCTTATCCACCCCAACCCCAAAACCTAGTTTTTTGTGTGCAGGAGCAATATCTCAGAATTACATGCATAGATTTGGAAGTTGTAGATAGAAATCTACCAGAAAAATTTGGGTCAACTTCATTAAAGTGCCTTTGTAACATGATGACTTGGTTGACCTGATCTTGAACATGGTGATATGGTTGACCTATTCCCAGCAGCCTAAGATTTTCAACATTTTCTGGGTTTTCAGCCCTGATCACAAATCCACAATTGGAAATTCAACTACAGGTCTAGAACAATAGTTTTTAGAGAAAAAAAATCATATTCCTCTTCATATTTCAAGGTGAGTACCTTATTATCTATTTCACATCTTAGTTTAGATATGTTTTCACATCTTAATTGGGTTGAATTCTTATGTTTAGCACCTAGGTCTCTATTACTTATCTTGCTAAATCAATAAGTTCAATTTTACAAGTGCATTTACACAACCTTAATCAAATCCTACATTGCATGAAAGAGGACTTTCTTGTTTTCTTCCTTATTATAATTTGGGTTTACCATTAGCATCCCCTCATCTTCTTGGGTTTTTGTTAATCTAACTTAGGTTATATTGAGAGTTACACCTGGAAGCCCCTCTTTCTCTTGTATTTCTAATGTTAGTGTGGAAATGGTTAATTAATGAGCACATCTCACATATTTTCTATTATTAAATTCATTGACCCCATTTTTATCCTAAACATTTTGATGAACCCGAATTGTGCCCCTTTATTTTTGGAGTTAGGTTGTTTCTTTACATTAGTTGTTTACCTTATTTTGGTGAACCAACACATTCCCTATTTCCTTATTTTTGAAGTTAGATTCAGCTATATGTGTGTGGTTAGATCTTTCTTTGCCCTTTATTACATTGACAATTGTGTGGTTAGATCTCATTAGAGTATCCTTTTGTGATCTCCTCTTTCATGAGCTTTATTACACTAAGTCCAACTTGTAGCATTCTCATTACGAGAAGTTGTAGAATCGTGGACTCTTTTGACCATGATTCCTCTTTCCTTCCTAGGACCCATGATGATACTAGTATTTTCTTTCAGGATCTTTGTAGACACCGAAAATCCCTTTGCCAAATTAAAATATTATATTTTGCAAAAAACCCCTGATGACATCATCATTTATTAATTATTTATTTATTTAATTAATTAATTAGTTTTTATTTTCATTATCCCTTCTACTATTTTAATTAAACAATTTTAATTAAAGAATCCCTCCCAAAAGCAGTTGAATCTAATTTGAATGATATTCCCTCCAATTTATTAATTGATATTTAATAAATTATGTCACAATCCTTAAATAAATTAAATATTTATTTAAACCCTAAAAACCTAGAAACTTCTAGAAAACCCTAAACCTATCTACCCTTTCCTAATCCCATCCTATACCTTCTTAGAGAGTGATTCCTAACCCTCTTAGTCTAAAACCTCAGCCTTTGACTTCTGGTGAACCCCCTCATTAATGAGCCTTACAAACTCATTAATGGCCCCTTACACCCTCATTAATGGCTCTTAAAGCCTCTTAATGAAGCATATGTCTCCTCTTCCACCATTGTTCCCTAAGCACACTTCTCTAGTGTTTCTCACACATGTGTGAGAAACCCTTAACCCTTATCCCCTTCATCATACCTCTAACCTTACCCCAAACTCTACCCCTAACCCTAACTCTAACCCTAACTCCCCTTTCTAACCTAGTCCCTTCCTCAAATCCTATAAATACTCTCCATTCCAAGATAAAATCACAAATTCACCTATTTCATCTTAAGCGATGTTATCATGCTCATTTGCATCAAGACTTAGCTTAAATTCTAAATATTGCTAGATTTAACTCATTTCTATGCCTTCATAACTCACACTAGCTTATTTAATTTCTTTTCATATCATTTTCATCATATCACATTTATATTTTGTTAAAAGCAACTTAGCATAATCATTTATAGCTCAAATCTGTATTTTAGCTTCATTTGGATCCTTGGGGCTCTAGGGGAAAATCAAGTTCACCATACCTAATTATATGCCACTATGGGGTTTACATGGTTCTAAAATGATCCTAAAACCTCCTAATCTTCATTGGGGACATGCTTCTAGTGTTTTGAGAGCACACCCACATCCCTAATCAAAGAGCAAATCAAACAATGACAGGGTGCTCCCGTTTAACCTCTATTTGAGGTGTCTTGCAAATAGATTTTACTATATGTTTAGTATATTATGCTTAGGCTTATTTTTTAATGTCTAATCATGTTCTGAATAGGTTAGGTTTGCACTGATCACATTTTGACACGCCCGTTGGGACTTCACAACTGTCTTTTTTAGGGTTTTTAAGCCAAAGACCCACTTTTTTTGGAAATCTCATCATGTCTAGGGTGGATTATCATATGAGTAAACTCTAATGCATTTTTTTCTTGTACTATCACTTATATATTCTCATACCATAGGTTTCCTTTACTCATATGGGACTTCTACATGTAATTTTGGCCTCTTTAAGCCTTTTGGCCATGTTTTCTTGTACCAAGAGTCAAAGTGACTCGTATGAGCCTCCATACTGACTCATACAAGTAAAGGACATCAAATACCCTGACCTATTTACTTGTATGGGAAACAGGGGGCATGTGTAAGGCCTTAAACTTGGGTTTAATTAGTTTCTAGGGTTCATTGGGCCCTCCTGGTGCCTCTAGACTTCAAATTTTTAGTTTCTAACACCATGTCTTTGTAGGAACTAATTGGAAGAAATAATATCATAAAAACATAGAATCCTTAAGACTCATTAACCCTCTTTCATGTTTAGGAACTAAAAAAATTATTTTCTTGTGCTTAAAATGACCTCTTATTCACTCTCGAATGCCTAGAAAGCAAGAAATTGTGCATCATTCCTAAACATTTCCTAATCATTCCTAATCAATCCTAAAGGTATAAAAATCACTCTTGATTCTTTTTTTTCCTAGAAATAACTTCTTTCATCCAAAACTTAAGTGATTTAAGGTTTCATGCAATCTAGGAACACTTCAAACTTTGAGTGCTTAAAAGGGACTAAATCTCCATGTCATTTATAAACAGTTCCTAATCAATCCTAATCCATCCTAAATGTTCCCAAATCAATCCTGATGCATTTTTCTTGGCTAAAATAAAATTGATCTACAAAATCTTGACTATTTTCAAAGTTTTATGCTATCCTAAAGCAATCTAGGAACACCTCATTTTGGCTTAAAACTGAATCCTAAAACATGAAATTTTGAATGTCCCTAAGGAAATGAACCAAAGTAAAAAAAAATTGAGTCCTAAAGAAAAAAACAATCTTGAATGCACAAAGTGAAAATAAAAGCAACTTCATTTCATTTCAAGGTTCAAATTGAAATCCTAAAAAGCAAACTCAATCTTGAATGAAAAAGGGTAAAAAACTTGCAACATCTTTTTTTCAAAGAGATTTCTTTTTTTGCTTTCAAAGAATGAATAAATCAAAATCCTAAACATATGTGTTTTCAAGTCTTGGTTTGAAAAACACTTAATCAATTTAGAAAAGAACTCTTCATGGTGTGCATCTAGGAGTCTATTTCAATTCTACAAATCCTATTTAGACTAAGTGACGTAAAACAAATTGAACTTGGACAAGTTCATTTGTTCTACTTCTAGAGAGACATGTCCAAAGAGAAAAGTACTTCCTCTTTGGATAACGACCTCAAACTAGTACTTCCCCAGCTGGTATAAAAATAAAGTGTTGAGAAAACTCTCACTTCATCCCCTAAAGATTGAGTGATGTGTGTTGATGGTAGCACAAGGTAGGTGAATATCCCTACTATTTCGGCATGGTCAACCAGGCTCTTAAGTGAGTAACATGCATATAAACTGATTGGGAGAACACCACAAACCAAATTAGACACCTATTAATTAGAAGCTTCCCGATCTACTCCTGAATGTGTCAAAATATTTGTGCAAGGATCGATCCAAGGGGTTTCCTAGATCACCTGAAGATTACTCACCATTTGTATCCCTTTTTGGGGTACCAAGTTGTGGGAAAATATTTTGATACTAGCCTATCTCTAGATAGTTCTTTCTTGAAGTGTTTTTGAAGTTCCAACCTCAATGCAAAACATTTTTTAGAACATACACATTCTCTGAGATGATTATCAAGAGTCAGTGGTCATTATTTGCTTGTATCCCACAAAGTTTCTTTGTCCTTTGTTGGGATTTCTTTTAGAATGTTTCTTGAGTCTTTTTGTCCTTTTCCATTTGAGACAAATCAAAAACTAGAAACTAAATTAGGAACCTATCAAAAGATCAAGTTAGCCAAAGCATTGATTCAATCTAATTACTAAATAATTCAAAAACTATGTCTGAACCAATCAAGCATAATAAAGCCAAGCTGCCCAATTCTCATGTTTATCAAGAGAAGAAGATTGCAGAATGAGACCTAAAAGATCACCAACCTTCCCTAAAAGCAATCCAAGAAGAAGCCAAGTATCAAGAAAAACTGGATAATGTGGGTTACAACACAAGAGTGAAATAATTTGCAACCCAATTCCAGGTCAATCATCACCATATCAATCTATAGAGAGAATACTAGTTTGGCTCACCACATATCCATCATTTTCTTCAGAATCCAAGAATCCTATCATGGCATCCTTACATCTTAGACCATCCTTAGTTGCATCCTTGCATCATCATCCCCTTAGCTTGCATCATAGTTCATCCTCCTAGCTTCATCCTTGCATTATTTATCATCTTCCTAGTTTCATCATACATCATTCTCTTCAGCTTCATCTAGGTCATCCTCTTAGAAAAGCATCATCCAGTCATCCTCCATTATCCTTGCATCTACAATCCAAAGTCAGAATCCTAACATCCTTGAACCAAATCCAATTATCACACCATCTACTTCATGTCCTATCCTTTGAGTTGCTTCAAACCCATATCCTAAATCAAAAATCTCCACCCTTTGACTAAGCATTGTCTAGGGCATCCTATGCTTGTCTTTGTAAGCCTCATCATCTTGAGAAAGAGATTGGTGTGCATTGAAAAGAATCTTGTCTACCAAAGATCATCAGTCTATCTTAGGTTGATAATCTATATCCTCATTGATTGCACTTCAAGAAGTAGAAACTCATTTTTGGCACTAAATAATCCTCATCATCCAAAAATCCTCCATCATCCTCAATCCAATCAAACATCCCACCTGTTGGAGCTCTAAATTTTAGGCAAATTTTGGAGTCCTATATAGTGATAAAACCCTAAAAAATGGCCTCTTAAACTCCATGCCCAATAATTAATGGAGTACATGAAATAGGATGAAAAAATTACATTAATTTTCAATTCAAGTTGAGAGATTAAGAAAAGAAGCTCTGTGACAGGAACAATCAAAATTCTGTGATCAAAGCCTTCAGAAAATGCTAGAATTTTGACCTTCTACAAAGATGACATCAATAAAGGCTGAAGATTTTTGAATTTTAAAACTCTAAAAAATACCCAAATCAGGAAATCAAATTTCCTATTTCCAATAAAAATATTAGCTTTCCATGAGGTGTTTTGGTTTTTCAACCAAAGCCAAATCCGAAAGTTAGGTAGTTATTTTTTAGTTAGTTTATTGTTTTTCAAAATAATTTGTAATAAGGGTTGTGTCTTTTCACCCTAAAGAAGTGTGAAAGCCACTCAAACACATATATATACATAATGTAAAATGTAAAGAGGACAATACAAGATATTTTTTGATAGAATAGAATTTCATAAACAAATACAACTATGAACTCTTATGTACCAGTTTTTCAACATTAATAAAGATAAGTGCCATTTCTTTTTATTTGTGGTTATAAGTTATATGTTTTCAATTAGTCTTTTGGATATTCTATTAAATAGAGTTTTTCACTATGTTGAATTCCCTAAGTATTGTAATTCAAAGTTAATATATACAACTTGAGTATCAATTGTATGGTCTGTGAACCTACCATTGTTCTTATCAGTCTCTTAATTTGAGTTAAATTTGATAGGATTAGTTGTGTAAATTGATTTGAATTGTGAATCAAGTGGAAGCCTGTGGAATGATAGTCTTGCTTTATTAAAGAAAGTTTTTAAAACCATCTTTGATCACATGTAGGATTGAAATTTTTTTGACTCTATAACCCAAATACTTAGAAGGCACTGATCTAATCTTTAATTGGAAATTGTCACATTAAGTTCATCTATAGTTTGTAGATCATTAAATTATTATTTCAAAAGCATTACTTTTAGTCCTTAGTATAATCCATTGAAGTCAAGTTTTATAGAGTAGATATTATGAGAAGATTTGTTTCTTTCCTCAAAGGATCATTCACCACCTTTGGAGGAACTTTGTTTTATGTACGCAGTTGAGAATCATAGTGAATTTGATAGTTCAAAGTGAAATTAGGCCTACCAGCCTTGGCTTGATTAAGCCAAAATTGCAAAGGTATAAGTGGTGTATCACCATCACACCTGTCAGTTGGCCAAATTCGATCCATCATTTTTGGCCACCTACAAATTGGCAACTCTACTTGGGAGAGTTGCTCACAATATATATTGTGAAGTTACCTAGAATTTTAGATTTTGTAGATCAGACTCAGAAAGTAGTTATATTAGTTTATTTGGAAGAAAACTCTACTGGAAGAAAGAACCCAGAAGCAAGACATTCCTCAAATGATGTGGTGACTCTATTCAATAAAGAATTTCAATCAATGACTCTACTGAGGAAGAAGACCCAGAAGGAGATAAGTAATTTTTCCTCTTTGAAAGAGGTGGCAACTCTATTGTCAAGAACCTAATGTATAAAGAAACAAGTTACTACCAATTCAGATATTTAGAATGTATCAGAATAGACAACCATTTCAGAGAAAAACATTTATTCCAAATGGTATCAGACCATTGGATCTCAAGGGATTCCATTGTATTCCATTTAAGTTGCTCCCTAAGTTTTCGCAGCTTGTACCAAAGTTCCATGGAGAATGGGATGAATTAGTACTTGAACATTTGGATTCATTTTATGAATTTATAGAGAACTATGAGATTTGTGTAGAAGATCAGGTAATGAAACTATTTGTCAAGACATTAGAAGATAATGGAAGAGAGGAATATGAATCATTACCTACACAAAGTATTTCATCTTGGAAAGAATTAGAACAATGGTTTCTATATGAATTCCATGATGCAAGAGATGAAGATAACATGTATTATGAGCATAATGAAGATTAGAATTTCACTATGGAAACAGAATCTTACATGTCTCCCTTAGATGCATTTTTCAATATAGAAAGACAAAAGGGTGAGTCTGCAACCCATTTTTTCATAAGGATGATAGGTTTTTATTTGGAGATACCATAAAATATCATGCCTTCAAGTAGATAATTTTGAAGGAAACTTTATGATTTGGGAGTTTCTATAGATGACCCTGATTTGAGGCTCCTTTTTTAGAAAGTAAAAGAATATAATGAATGCAATGTGAAACATACAAGAGATGAGGCTCCAAATTCTAATAAAGAGGAAAGTGTGAATCAAATAGAAGAAGATTCCCTCCAAGATGATACTTGTATGGGAATGGATAAATTTCATGATCAGGATGAAAATTTTCTCACTACAGAAGAAATTTCAAATATATTGGACATTGAATATCAAAAATATGTCAAGAACAATGGTCTAAAAAATTTCTCATTTCACCATGATAAACAAGTTGATGGATCAACATATAATCAAGGGGTGCTAGATAAAATAGATGATAATTTCCAAAAATCAAATTGTGGAGATGAAATAGAACTGCGTGAATGTGAGGAAGTTTCAGGAAATAATGTTAATGAAGATATTAGTCTTGTTGATGAAACACTTGATGATCCAAATGAAAGCTCTCATGGATGTATGCATGAATTCTTTATTACCTTGAACCCATTGTTTGAAGAAGATACAAAGGAAGATGTGTCCAAGTTCTCTATGTTCATGAATTTGTTATTTGAGGAAGATCTTCTATGCAATCAAATCCATCAACATCATGATGAAGATAACAAGCCTAATGATAATTTTGAGGATGGTGAAACTCAAAATATGTGTGGGGAAGTGTATTCAAGAGGTTAGACATATTTCACTTCATCCTATGAATAGAAGTTGTATCAAACATGTGAAGATAAGATGGTATCAGTGAGGCATAATGAGGAGAATGTGTTGAGGAATAGTGTTGAAAGTTTTCCAAATATCCTATCTAATAAGATTCTTGATAAAAGTATAGTAATGTCTCACAAATATGAGTTATCTTCAAAACCATTTTATGATGAGAAACAACATATGAAGTATAAACACAAAGCAAATTATGAGCAAGAAGTTGTCCAAGTAAAGAAATTTTGTTTTGATATAACTGGTCTAATGCATACAGATCCTCCATTCAGAAAAAATCATGATGCACTTAATGATTCCTCAAAGACAAAACAAAGGTCAAATACCAAGGACCGCATCAATGAAGTAATGATAATTTTCCATAAGGAAGATGCACCCAATGTAGCAAGGAGGGATTTATTGCATGATCAAAATCAAGTGTTTGATAGAGGAAAAAATCAATGTTCAATTTTTGGGGGCCTGGGGCCACCCAATTTTCTTCACATCAGATTAGTATGGATACTTGGTATGCTTCTCAAGAGATAGCTGGAATCTCGCTATGCTCACATGGAGCATACATCCCCAGAAAGAGCTTGTTGGAGCTCTAAATTTTAGGAAAAATTTGGAGTCCTATATAGTGATAAAACCTTAAAAAATGGCCTCTTAAAATCCATGCCTAATAATTAATGGAGTACATGAAATGGGATGAAAAAATTACATTAATTTTCAATTCAAATTTGAGAGATTAAGAAAGGAAGCTCTATGATAGGAACAATCAAAATTCTGTGATCAAAGCCTTCAGAAAATGCTTGAATTTTGACCTTCTGCAAAGATGACATCAACAGAGGCTGAAGATGGTCAAATTTTAAAAATCTACAAAAGACCCAAATCGAGAAATCAAATTTTATATTTCCAATAAAAATATTAGCTTTCCACGAGGTGTTTTGGTTTTTCGACCAAACCCAAATCCAAAAGTTAGGTAGTTAGTTTATTGTTTTTCAAAATAATTTGTAATAAGGGTTGTGTCTTTTCACCCTAAAGAGGTGTGAAAGCCACTCAAACACACACACACACATATATATATATACATAATGTAAAATGTAAAGAGGATAATACAAGATATTTTTTATAGAATAGAATTTCATAAACAACTACAACTATGAACTATTATGTACCAGTTTTTCAACATCAATAAAGATAAGTGCCATTTCTTTTTATTTGTGGTTATAAGTTATATGTTTTCAATTAGTCTTTTGGATATTCTATTAAATAGAGTGTTTCACTGTGTTTAATTCCCTAAGTATTGTAATTCAAAGTTAATATATACAACTCAAGTATTAATTGTATGGTCTGTGAACCTGCCATTGTTCTTATCAGTCTCTTAATTTGAGTTAAATTCGATAGGATTAGTTGTGTAAATTGATTTGAATTGTGAATCAAGCGAAAGCCTATGGAATGATAGTCTTGCTTTATTAAAGCAAGTTTTTAAAATTGTCTCTGATTGTATGTAGGATTAAAAGTGTTTTAACTCTATAACCCAGATACTTAGAAGGTACTGATCTAATCTTTAATTGGAAATTGTCACATTAAGTTCATCTATATTTTTTAGATCGTTAAATTATTATTTTAAAAGCATTACTTTTAGTCCTTAGTATAATCCATTTAAGTCAAGTTTTATAGAGTAGAGATTATCAGAAGATTTGTTGCTTTCCTCAAAGGATCATTCACCACCTTTGGAGGAACTTTATTTTGTGTACGTAGTTGAGCATCATAGTGAATTTGATAGTTTAAAGTGAAATTAGGCCTACTAGCCTTGGCTTGATTAAGAAAAAATTGTAGAGGTATAAGTGGTGTATCACCATCATACCTATTAGTTGGCCAAATCTGATCCATCATTTTTGGGCACCAACACCACCATCCTTCAGTTGATCCAAATCCTTACATCATATCCTAGAATTCACCATCCTTAAGTCTCTTTAGATATGCATCTTCCATCCTTATAAGTTTTCTTAGGAAGCATCTTACATCCACCCATCATCTACATCTTCATCCTTAGATCTACATTTCATACCTACTAAGACACGATATAGGAAGAGAAGGAATATGGATCCCAACTTGACCACTAGTTCATCTGATCCCAACAATCCTACCATCATGATGGTGACCTATAATCCATAAACCCCAATAGTTGATAATGTGTGGGAAGATCTAACTGAAACCCCCATGTTCTTCTCCATGGAATCATTCATGAGCCATCCAGGGCATGCACAGATGGTAAGTGTAATCATTGATCAAAATCGACAAGCTATATTGGAAAACTTTGCACAAGAGGGTACTTCTATTCCACCACATCTCTAGCCCCTCATCCCCATTAAAAAATCCATATCCCACCCAAAGCCTATACCCCCATCATCCAACAAATCCAAGATCCTGACTTACAAATATCTCAGGTAGCCTCAACCATCCCCCATCTCTTGCAAAGCATTCGCAAGTCCCACAACACAAGCAACAACACAATCCACTCCCTTCCCCATCATGGGAACACCACCATCATCTACAACATCTCAAGTTGCCACTCAGGCCTAACACTTTGCACAAACCCAAACTCCACCTCCCACAAAAGCCACCACATAAGTAGTTCCTCCATCTTCCATGAGCCAAGCAACATCATCCTTTCTAGGGGAAATGTAATCATTCCCCTCTTTCACTCAACAAGATTCCACATCAATACAATCCTTTCCATGGGAAATTTAATCATTTTCTACCTTCACTCAGCAAGCCTCCACATTGGCACCATCCTTCCCATGGGGAACAAAAGAACCTTGTTCCACTCCTCAACAAACATTCACCCAAATATACATTCTACCTCCACATTTTGTCTCTCATGCACAATCTTAGAAAATTGCATTTACAATAGAGATGCCCTTCATGGGCCCTCAAAACCCACCATCTACATCCCACAATCCTATTATCACTTCTACATCCTCTGCATTGCAACTCCTGCCATGAATAGCTCTCGGTGGGGCCTAACCCAAGCACAAATGCATGTCTTGGGTATACCAACCCAATCCCACATATTCATGCCTACAAACCAATAAGCCACTTTCCCTCAAGTAGTGCAACAACAACCATCTCAACCTTCACTGGCTTCATCTTTTCCTTTGTATCCCAACTATCTATCTGTACCACCCATCGCTTCTCAAATAGTTTTGCCACCCCAACAACAAAGTTCTTCCCATCTCACTAGCTACCTCACACAACCAACTCCTACCATTGGTTTCCAAACAACTACTCTACCACTCAGCAATGCAGTAATGCATCCCACCTACATTAGCCAAGTGCATCAAGGCCAATCCCATCAACAAGTTGCACCATTTCATCAACCTCCTCCATAGTAGCAATACTTCCCCCAGTAGCAACAAGCATCATCTTATCCATCATAGTAGCAACATCCATTCATCCTATAGCAACAACAAGAAACTCCATATCTTCCATAGCAATACACCCTTGCACTTCAGTAGCAATATCCTCCCCCAGCATCCATTGCCCCAAAACCCATTTAAATCCACCTACCTTACTGAGTAATCTCCATATCTTACTCTGAAATATCCTCCAAAAAATCATCCATATTCACCAGCACCATCAGATCCTTTCCCAATGGGAGTACCCACTCCAACGCTAATCAATGTTGAATGGGAAGAGATGAAGAATGCTCTCAAGGAGCTTAAGGCCAGAATAGAGAGTAAGGCTTTCAAATTTTCTAAATTTTGTCCCTATCCCTTTGATAAATCAATCATGAAAATCCCCTTTCTGAAACACCTCGAGACACCCAATTTTGACAAATATCAAGGGAAAGGAGATCTAGTTAGCCATGTCAAAGAGTTCTATATGGCTTGTCAAGAGGTTGTGTATAGTGACAACTTCCTCATGTGCCTATTCTCCAAGAGCTTGGGGGGGGACTGCTATTAAGTGGTTTTACAAGATACCCTATAGGACAATCACAACCTTTGTTGAACTCTTTGAGAGGTTCATAGCCCAATATGCCCATAATGTTGAAAATGAGCTATCTTTGTTAGACCTTTGCAACTCAAAGTAGAAAGGAGGTGAGAGCCTAGCTAATTACCTACAATAATGGAAAAACCTCACTATAAGGTTATCATATTAACCACCTAAGAAACATCTCACTAAAATATTCATCAATAACCTGTATCCTAAGCTATCCCATTTCATGAGGATGAACTACATCCAAACTTATCAAGACATCAAAGACAAAGGGATAGATATCGAAAGAGGTCTCTTAGATGAAGGCATCATCTGGCACTACAAAGATGATTCACATAGAAAATGCAATAATGACAAGCCTTGCTATTGGAACAAGAATAAGAATGATATCACTAATGGAGCCACTAACACTAAGCATGATTTAATTATTGTGGTCGGTCCTACACCAACTCCTGCATGTTAACAACAACAACCTCAAATCAATCCATAGCCTATGAAGTACTATCAAAAGCAAGCAAACCAAGAAAATCAGGCTAATGCCATATTCGTTACCCAAACTCAGAATAGGCCTCTAGTCCAGACTCATCAAAATGTACCTTCACACCTCTTGGTGAATCACTAGACATAATCTTCCATCGAATGGCTAAAGAAAACCTAATCACCTATCCTCCAACTCAACAATTTGATGATGCAACTCCTAAGCCAACATGGTACAAATATCATGAATATTGTGACTATCATCTTGTTAAGGGACACACTACCCTCAGGTGTATGAATTTGAAGTACTATATCCATGATCTCATTGACAGAAAAGAGATCCAAGTGGACACTAGCCCAACCTTTTCCTAATGTTAATCAGCAAATCTATCAAAACATATTCCCTCAACATAATGCTGGAAAGAACCAAGCCAATACCAATCCTCCACCCCAAAACCAAGGCAAAGGAAAATAAGGAGACCATGCTGACCACAAAGACTATACTACTATCCACATCACTTATGAAAAATTTGTTGGATGCATAACCCAAGTTGAGCCCACTATGAGCGTCATCCATTTCAAGGGAGTAGATAGTCAATGTGTCGTTACCACATGTAGAGGTGAGATATTTGTTGTTGGTGTCAATCTAATGCCTACACATAATGCATATTATAACCTTCTAGAACACCTTGGGAATACACTTTCCCAAATCTCCATCCTCAACGTTCTCTGCACTTCACCCATCCATCAAGAGATCCTCAAACAAGACCTCCAAGAAGGACATATCCCTACAAACATAACTACCATCTAGTTTGAGAACCTCATTGGACATCTATCTATATCCTGTGCACTTTCCTTCAAGCCTTCTGACATACCATCTATCGAGCCTAACCACAATCTCCCTCTCTGCATCACCATCATGGTCAGAGACTTTTCCATCAAAAGGGTCATGATAGATAATGGCTCAACCCTAAACTTGTGTACTTTTAAGCTCATCGAGTAAGTGGGATTCACAAAGGCTGACATATCACACAATATTATCACCATCAAGGTATATGATAACTTGGAGAGTACCTTATAAGGTACCATTATTTTTCCAATCAAGTTAGGCCCATCAATTCAAGACACCATCTACCACATTGTTGATCTCGATCTACCTTATAACATCCTCCTCAGCCAACCATGGATCCATTCCATCAAAGTCCTACCATCTACTTATCACCAATGCCTCAAATTTATGCATCAAGGCACTAAGATCACCATCCATGCAGATCCCCAACCCTTTGCATATTGTCATGTGTTGGAATCTTTGTTCCCCCATTACACCTGTTGTCCTAGAATTGAAATTGGTACTTCTTTTGCTAGCTCATCTTGATCCCATAGCGATCAAGAAATAATCCTAGCCTCCACCTTCTCTTTCATCAAGATCAACAACTAGGGTTGTGGTGATTATAGCCTAAATGATGCATTTCTAGTAGGGGCCCTATCTATGGATCTACATACACAAGGGCTCTCAAGCCACCAAACAAAACCTATTCAAGTCGACCTTGAAATCAAGCAATTGGGACCATTGACATTTTTCTCCCATGGAATCATAAATAGTTTAGAGATGGACCCTGACATCAATCAATGGCTATAGAGAGATCCCCCACCTCCTAAAACTGTGCTTCTTAGTTACTTCAAATACAAATATCCAACATCAAGGCCTTGGATTTAATACCTCTCTCCTATGCATATAGAACCCAATACCACAACTGGGGGCACTAATCCACTCAACATCACTCTCTTGAATATCTGAGATGACCTTGTAGAAATTGAAGACATCCGTGAAGAGGAAGAAAAGAAATCCCACGATGACATCTTCAATGATGATACCCTCCTGGGAACTTTTTTCCTCCATCAACTCACCATTAACATCAATGAACTTCCCCTTATCCATCCCAAACTCCTAGACTAGGATCAACTCAGCATAACATATATTGATGAGTTCCAAAGCATAGAAGTGCTCCTAAGATTCATGGGAGCATTAGGCTAACAATCAAATCAAGAATGAGAACCATCTCATGTCTGCAAGCTCAATCCTAAGGGATACTTTAGGGAAGAGGAAGTCTTTAGCCCCAAAATTGAAAAAGAAAAAGAAAATAATGAGTCCTTTTGTGAAAACCCCTCTTGGGCACATTTTGACTCTAAAAAATTAAAAATAAAGGGTGTATCTTCTAGTGAAAACCTCTCTGAGGCACTAGAAGATGAGGACATGCCTCTTCCCCCCATCTAGGACTATAGGCCAGAACAATCATCAATCATCATCGACAAAACCAAACCAATCAACTTGGGCACTGAAGAATACCCAAGGATCACTCGCATCACAGCATCTCTGACTTAAGTAGAAGAAATTGCTTTCACAATGCTCCTCCAAGAAGCTACCATCAATTTTTCATGGTCATATACACACATCCCAGGGATTGATACAAATCTAGTTGTTCACAATCTTGTAGTGGACCCTAATGCAAAACTAGTAAAACAAAAGCTTTAAAAGATGTATCCTAAAGTAGCCCTATTAGTAAAGGTAGAACTAGAAAAGCTCTTACAAGAAAAAATCATCAAAGATATAGACTATTTAAAGTGGATCTCCAATATGGTGCATGTCACTAAGCATTCAGGAGATATTAGAATCTGCACTAGCTTCAGAGACTTGAACAAAGCATGTCCCAAGGATGATTTCTCCTTACCCAACATCGACATGATAGTTGATCTCATAGTGGACCATGAGATGTTGTCACTCATCAATGACTTCTTAGGGTATAATAAAATCAGAATAGCAGAGGAAGACCAGTACAAAATGGCATTCACCACACCATGGGGTACCTTCTACTACAATATGATGCCATTTGGGCTAAAGAATGTAGGGGCCACCTATTAGTAGGCAATGATAGCTATCTTCCATGATATGATACATAAGATCCTTGAGGATTATGTGGATGATATCCTTGCAAAATCAAAGACACAATGTGAACAACTTAACATCCTTGAAAGTGTGTTTGATTGTTTACATCATTATGGCCTAAAGCTAAATCCAAAAAAGTATGTCTTCAGTGTAACATATGGAAAACTTCTAGGCTTCATTTTATCATGGTGCAACATAGAGATTGATCCCAAAAAGGCCAAATCCATAATCGAAATGCCTCCTCCCAGAACACTCAAGTAGCTCAAAAGCCTTCAAGGAAAACTACAATCAATACATTGATTCATATCACAGCTAGTAGATAAGTGCCAACCTTTCACATATATACTTCACAAAGACACAAGCTTCAAATGGGATACTATCTACCAAAGAAGCTTTGAGAAGATAAAATCATATCTAGCTAACTCTCCAATTCTTGTACTACCAGTCTTAGGATGCCCTCTAATCTTATGCATCTCTACAGCCACTACAAAATTGGAGGCACTACTAGCATAATATGATGACAATAGAAGAAAAAGAGCCATAACCATCTATTATATTAGTCAAACTCTTGTCATCTATGAACTCAACTACTCACCAATGAGAAAGCATGCCTTGCAGTGGTCTTTGCCACTCAAAATCTCAAACACTACATGCTTAGCCACACCACCAAGCTCATATCAAAGGTGGACCCACTCAAGTATCTTCTATCAAGGACAACTTTCACAGGCCATATGGAAAAAGGGTCATGTTTCTTAGTGAGTTTGATATCCAGTACATATACTAGAAAGCAATCAAAGGGAAAGTCAATGTTGATTAGCTAGCAGAAGCACCCCTCATCGATGTATATCCACTAATCATGAAATTTCTTGATGAGCATCTTTGTATGATTGATGAACAACCAACATGGAAGATATACTTTGATGGCTCCTACACATCACATGGATCAGGGATAGGAATCTTATTTGTCACACCTCAAGGTGACTACATCCCTAAATCATTCAAATTAGGATTTCCATGCACCAACAACATTGCAGAGTATGAGGCACTCATCTCAGGCCTTAGAATAGCTATCCAATGTGACATCATAGAACTACAAGTGTTTGGAGATTCATATCTAATAATCAAATAAGTCCTAGATGAATTCCAAATGAAGGATGGCAAGCTTCTACCCTACAAGGAATTTGTGGACAGATTAAAAGAGCACTTCCTGAGTCTATAGTTCACGCAGATACCAAGACTTCAAACCAAAGTAGTTGACACAATAGAAACCATCGAATCCTTATTGGAAATCCCTTGTGACTCATCACAGTATGAATTCTTAGTCGAGCAGCTACACACACCTGCTTATGAGAACATTGATTTAGAAATGGTGTGCATCTTGGTTGGTCCTCAGTCCCCATGGTACCATGACATTCACACATATCTTAAAAATAGTATTATATCTCCCCATCTCACAAACACCCAACACCAAAACCTTATTCATAGAGCTTCCTACTACACTCTTGTATCCAACACCCTTTACTGTCAAGGATATCACAACATCATTTCTAGGTGTTTAGATTCAAAAAAGGTCGTCTTGGCTTTACAAGAGGTTCACACTGGAATTTGTGGCGCCCAAACGAGTGGCATGGTCCTAGAAAATTAGTTTCTTAGAGTTGGGTATTATTGGCCAACAATGGAGCATGATGTCTATGAATTTGTAAAGAAATGCTTACCATGTCAGCAGCATGCCAATCTGATTCATGCTCTAGCTCAAGACTTGCAGCCTATTGTGCCACCATGGCCCTTTTTATGTTGGGGCTTCAACCTTGTTGGGTTTATCACTCCCCTTTCAATAGATGGACACAAATATATCATAATAGCCATAGAATACTTTACAAAGTGGGTTGAAGCAATTTTGGTCATCCTCACTACTAGCATTCAGATATCCAAGCTCATTATATACCATATCATTTATCACTTTGGCATCCCTTCCACCATTTTCACAGATCATGATACACCTTTTGAAAACTATCATGTGGATGATCTATGTGCTAGAATCCACATCCACCATCACTTTTCTAGCCCATACTTCCCTCAAGGAAATGGCTAAGTTGAGGCAACCAACAAAACCATCCTCAAAATCTTCAAGAAGGTTGTCAATGATTATGGTCGTAATTGGCGCCTCCAAATAAATCCCACCCTTTGGGCCTATCATAATTCTTATTTCACTCCCACAGGAACCATCCCATACTCCTTTGCATATGGTACTGAAGCCATTCTACCAATCAAGGTCAAGCTCCCATCATTGTGTGTCTCCATGAAAAACTACACCATCAATGAAGACTATCACGTGGCATGCCTCACACAGCTAGACCTGTTAGATGAAAAGAGGCAACAAGCATATGATCACCTAGCTTCATACCAAAATTGACTCAAAAGGAGCTATAACAAGAAGGTCCATCCAAGATAATTTCAAGTGGATGACATGGTCCTCAAATAAAATTAGAAAGTACAAGCACATCGAGAGAAAAAGGGAAAGTTTGAACCTACTTGGTTGGGTCCTTACATTGTCATAACATGCTTTGGCTTTGGAGCTTATCAGCTATCAACACTAGAAGGTGAGCCTATGAATTATCCTATCAACATCATACATCTAAAGAGGTTCAATGCGTAAACCATATCCTGTAAAATTTATAAAATCCATAAAAATTGGAATAATACAAACAAACAAAAAAAGCGAAGAAAAATAATCGTCCAATGGTGAAAACTTGGTAATTCAAGCACCTTGGACAAGTATGTTGGTGAAAACCTAGACACAGGAACCATACATAGTGGACCGGGTCATTATCTATCAAACTCTCATCCCCCACCCATCCCAATTTTGATCCCAAATCCTCTTCATCCAATCCCCATCCCCACCACCATCCCATCATTCCCAAGGTGTTCTATCCTCAAGCCTATCCAATGCAACAATCAGATCATATCCCCAATCTTGAGCTTCATGTATATATCCTATATAGCAAGATCTTCCTATCCCAATCCTTGAGCTTCTGTAAATATCCACTATAAATATCTCCCTGTCCATTGTACATATTGTGGTAATACCCCAAAAATGGGCTTCATTACCATTGACCTCATACATCGACAAATCAATTGAAATTGACATAAAAGTCCTAACTTAAGGCACATCTGCACATCGAATCATTGAAGCCCTAATTGATCTTATCTTAATTCTACATCAAGGAATATTCCTAATCTATCCTAATTATTTCTAAATTAAATATTATTTGGTGATAAATGAGTTTATTTTATTTATCCTAACATCAATTAATTAAATATGTTGAATATTTAATTAATTAGACTATATTCTGTCACTTAATTAAATTAATTGGACTTAATTAAATCTATTCCTAATTAATATTCTTTTTATTTGATAATAAATCAAAATTCTAAAAATGATTGATTAAATATTTATTTAATTGATTAAAATCAAGTTGTCAAATTTAATGATTTAATTTGAGATAAAGTTTGATTAAATAATTGATTAACCCATAAATTAGTTATTTTTATTCAAAAATCAGTTAAGTTGAGAACAAAACACATGGAATATTAAATAAATTCATAATTATCCATGCACAATCAAAAAAGCAATTAAACTTTAAATCAACTATTAAATTCAATTTGTTGACTTTTAGGACTCAATATGTGATTGTGAGTTAAAAAGTGATCTAAACTCTTGATTTGAGTTAAAAAGTTGATTTTGCATGATTTTGTGAGTTAACTCTTTCTAATTTCTTGATAACTCAACAATCAATCTGAGTTGATCAGGGAGAAATTTTTGGCTTTCCATGAGTTCTCAAAAACCCTAGATTTATATATAAATGAGGCTCGGTCCTTTACAAATGACTGCGAATTTGGAGAATCTTGCTCATGCGATCTGGCAAATTGTGAGATTGTGCAATTTTGAGATTCTTGTTTATCATTGTTTCATTCATTTTCATAGCATTCATATCATTTCTAGATTAGGTTGCAATTCATATTTTCATCTAGTTCTACATCATTTTACATGTTTTTCATCCATATTGCATAGAAAAATCTAAAAACACAGCTTAGATTTGCATCCATTTTTCATAGGCTTTCATCATTTAAATCCTTCATTTAGGTGTTGCATTGTCACTAATCTCAATTATTTCTGAGAATATCATACTCACATCTACTAGAAGGTATTAAATCACCTGGTTAACGATATTTGTCTTTGTTGTAGATTTTGTGATTTGTTAACCAATAATGTTTTACTGAACTGTTGTGTCCACAGGTAGGTACAATTTTACATGCACATTTCTAGTGCCCACTATGGGGCCCGACAGTGGGTTTCCATCATTATTTTTGTCATTTTCTGACATTTGAAATTCAAGCTTTAATTTTTAATTTTTCTTCCGTACAATTGCGTACGACATTTATAGATGTCATACCAGAAGTCTTTATTTGTCGTATGATAGACGACAATTTGCATTGTCGTACTAGTTGATTGGTATTGTTGTATGAGCTTTCAATTGTCATGTGTGTAGGAACCCAGAGTCATATTTATTATCATACAGGAACTGGTATATTATTGTACAGGTTTTGACTCTAGTTTTCAATTGTCGTATCAAATTTTTGGGTAGTTTTTGAGATTTGGATTTACGATTTTGACTGACAGCTAACCCTGATAATTGATACTTGCTGGTGTTTGATCATTTTTATAGCCTAACGCATCTTTGTAGGATGAAAAATGAAGATTTGAGCATAAAAACTTGATCTTTAGCCTCTTCTTGTCTTGACTTCTAAGCCCATCTTTTGCAGATAACCCCATTTTCAAAAAATTACTTGTCAAAGACACTCATTCAACAAGATTTCTGACAAGTGGTTTTGCAGGTTGCCAAATCTTCTACGAGAAAATATTTTGTTTTCTTAGATCTCATTTTTCATAGCATCTAGCTAATTAGGTACGTGGACTTATTTCCATTGAGGCAGATATTGAGGGGATTATGCTCTTCTCCTTCTTAAGAGAATCAGAAACCCAAAAGGTATCTTCCTTAGTGCTAGTTTGTGTACTATCTTTGGATTAATTCTACTTGACTTGTTTTGGATAGGGAAAAGGACAAGGTTAGGGGATTATGCTCTTCTCTTTTAGAGAATCAAAAACCTAGATCCTGTGGTCCCCAACCTCACATTTCAATTAATCCTTTAGAGGTCTTGCTGGAGAGGTAAAAAGCTCTTAGGAACGACCCAAGTGGGGACAAGTCTTATGCTGACTCTTCCACCCCACTATAAAATTTTATGCTTCCTTGAGGTTAAAGCCTTAGAAGACATATTTGACTTGTTCCTTGGATTCATTCCATGAACACACTTTTATTTTGTATAGAGCAAAGCCACTTAAATCTTGCTTGCGAGACTACACTGATCAGAGTGCTCATAGGGTTAACAACCTCAATCCTACTTGCAGGACTATGGGAGATAGTTGTGAATGGATGCCTTGATTAAAAGTCTAAGCTAGTTTGTCACTAATCCACCCTTGAAGGATTTTTAGCACTTGTGCAAGGTGAATAGTAATCACCCCAAGAAACTCATCATATCAAGCCCTCTTTGACACTTGAACTCAGCTAATATGGGCTTCAACATCCATTATGTGTTGTTGGACCTACATACTCTAAGGAGTCCATGAGTGTGTTCCTAAGTCAATGAGAAAGTAATACATCTCTTCTCCTAGCTAGGGTAAGATAGGTGTGATTGATTCATTGAGTCAGTTCCCTCTATTTTATGTGATTGTGAATCTATTGCTATGTTAAATAACCTAAGACAATCCAATGCACAGATTTTCAAAAACCTAGACAGAGAAATTTGTAAACAATTTGATACCAAAAACACTAAAAAGCTAAAAAACTTGCAAAATTTGAAACAAAATCATTTTCTGGTGTAAACTATCATCCTGGGTTTTTAATTGCCATACGACAATTGCTTTGATTTTTAATTGTCATACCAAAACCCCCTAATTGTTGTATGTGTACCCATATTGTTTCATACTAGTCTTGTTATAAACCCTCGATAGAAGCAAAATACTAGATTCATTTGTCGTATGAGCCTCTGCAATTGTCATCCCAGACCCCATTCTATATTGTACGAGCCTAGATACTATTGTACGATAGTTTACCAAAAATTGCCAGAAAGTCAAAATTTGTCAAAAATTCAATCAACCACCAATTACTATCCATATTCTATCAAAATTCTCACTATGTCAAGAATAGAGTAGAGCAATAGTAAATTCATCTTATTTTCCTAAAAGTGACCAATTGAGCTTGATTTGTCATCTGATTGATCAGTCTAAATCTCTTCTCGTCTTGTGTCAAGATCTTGTCAAAACAAACCCCGATTCAATATCTTCAAATGGCTAAGTGTTGTGAATTCATGTCCACCATCTTTTGGGCATCTACCCATACATCTCAAACATAATATCCCTCATTTGCATCCAATCTACCTTTTTAAAAACCAATCTTGACAAGGTTGTGTCACCTGATCTTTCCTAAATCAGACTATCTCTTAGTTGTCATATCTTGATCTAATTTTTCATCCCAAGTTAATGGTGGAAACTAGAGCTTCCTCACATAGATAACCAAGAGAAGAACCAAAGATCTCACCATTATCTTCTATTCTTACTCAGATGTTTCATCAACCTTATGATACAAATCTTTACGAAGAAGACACCCTTGGCAATTTGTGCTTGAAACAATATCATACAACCCCTCTAGTATCAATACCCAATCCAAATCAAAGTGCTACTATGTCTCAAGGAGGAGAAAACCAAGGCTCCCAAGGTCACCAATTTAAACATGGTGGGGATCAAGAACGCACACCCTCTGAAATTTCCCAATATCAAAATGATGATGTCTTCAAGAAAATGATGAGACACTTCTCACGAGAAGACAAAGAGACATATTTCCTTGAATTAGCCCAACAAGGGGCCAAACTTCCTCCAAGCTTCAACATTGAAAATATCATCACGCATGAGGAAGAAACACACATTACTTCTATGATGAAATAGATGCATGCAATGCAAGTTAAACTAAACCAACCGGAAAAAGAGAAAGAACCCAAAGAATTCTCTATGGACACCCTATGTCCTTTTCCATTTGATTGTAACTTGTATATGCCACCTTTCCCTAAAGGGGTAAAACTCCCAAAGTATGACAAATATGATGGAAACTCAGATCCTCAAGATCATGTCAAATAGTTTTGCACCTTATCCATGGGATTCATGCATGAACCTACATTCCTAATGTGTCTCTTCTCTTGATCTTTGGGAGGGGCAGCCATCAACTAGTTCTCTAAGATTCCTCCAACTATCAAAACCTTTGAGGAGTTAATCAAACTATTTTATCAACAATACTCCTACAATATCCAACATCCAGTCACCATGATCGACATCTGCAATCTGAAACAAAACTCAAGAGAACCCTTCCTAACCTTCCTCAAAGAAGAAGTTTTCTCTCTATGCCTGACCAATTCTGGAGAATGAGAAGCTAGAAATCTTTATCAATAATCTAGTTTTAGAGATCAATTATCATCTACACATGCAAAATAATACATCTTTTGATAAAATGGTAGAAAATGCCATAAAGATAAAAAATGTGCTTGTTCGAAAGGGAGACATATCACTTCATAAGGAAAACAAGTATGATTCAGGTTCTAGTTCCAACTATAAGGATAAGGGGAAAATATGGAACAAGAAGAAAAATATTGTCATAGATGGTGTTGTTGATCATATCAGTGCTCCACCTAAAGCACCAGCATTTAATCTCACCAATGGAACCCAAGCCATAAAGCTTCAGATATGAAAGCAACTGAACTTGCTAAAAGGTCAACTAACTATAAACCATGGGTTACAAAACCAAAGCACAAGTCCACTCCTCTAGGTGATTCCTTGGAATCCACCATGAAAACTCTATTGGAAAATGACATCATCATGTTACCTAAGATCAAACCATATGACCCTGAAGTCAAACCTAAGTGGTGGAAAGAGACTGATTTATGTGATTTCCATCAAAACAAGGGTCATAAGACCAATAACTACATGTGTCTAAAACATCTCATTCAAGACAAAATTAATGCTAGATAAATCTTAATTGACAACCATAAATCTAATAACAATCATACAGCATTCACGGAACCTTTTCTAAAAGATAATCAAGGAGATTCATCTTCTAAACCTAACATGGGTGCCAAAGTCAATTACACTTACTCTGGTAACAATGATGTTATCAATATGGTAGAACCATTCCTATCTGAACACTGAAATGTCATCAGTATTGTCAAAAAGGACAGAGATAACAAGACAACTAATATAGTTACTCGATCTCAAGCTCAGGAAACTCTTCAAGGACAAAACTTGGGTTCATCAAACACTCTGAAGGTACCATTTAATCTTGCATCTGCATCTAAGAGAAGGACTACTCCCAAATCTTCCAATTCTAAAGAGTCCAAAGAGATATCATACAGTATTATCCAGCAACTACAACACACTAATGCCAAAATCTCTATATTTGATTTGCTTCGCATCTATCCTACTCGTCGTGCAATTTTGGACAAAGCTCTAAGTGGCTCTAATGTTCTTGAATAGCTTGATCTTGATAGATTCCAAACAATGGTGTGTCACTTGACGTCCCCTCAGTATATATCCTTTTCAAAAGAAGATGACAACTCACTAAGTCACCCACATAACCAGCCCTTGCATATTGAAGTATTAATCTATTGGTTAACAGTTTGTCCTCCCTTAAGATTTGCTATCTCTGACTCTCTAATGTACCCAAGGTAAGAGAACAAAAGGATGTTTACCAACAAATGGGTTAGTGTGAGCTTACTATCACTGCCCTCTGAATTAACAGGTACAGCTCCTTGATTGTGTTTGATATTCAATGGGTTTGTTTTTATACATCATCAGATACTCTGAATAATGAAGCTTTCAACCAAATTACTTGTAGACATAAGCAATTCAGGCAAAGATAAGAGGTAGCTAACTTATAACCCGCAATAGAATTTTGATTACAAATCATCATAGAGTTTCAACATGAACAACTAACTCTAATCTACCTTAATTTATGAATGCATAACCTACTAAAGTGAATAGAAGCAGAATCATACATGAGAAGCAAATAGAATTACTCATTCTACAATCACTAACATGAAATAGAATCCAAGAAGAAATTGCAATTTCACATACAATTGTCCTTTCTATTCAAAATGTAGCTAACATGCCTACGGCACAACAAACATAACACACAGCTAAGCAAATGGAATTACTCATGCTCCAATATCAAGTTTGCCGACCCTCATTATTATCAAAAAAATGTACATTTATAGTTCACCGTTCCGAGAAGTTCATCAGTCATAGACATTCAACAGTCAGAAATATCAATTTCATCTTCCAAAATCAGAAGGAGAAAACAGTAGAATATGAAACGTATTTGAACCAATCAGTTACATGCACAAATATATCATTGGCACCATCATTTGAATTTGAAAAACCTCAGAACCCTTTGAGTTTGAATTTGCACCATCGATCTGTAGTTGGAAGATCACGATCATAACCTTTTCAATGGTCATCTAAGCCTTCCCTGATTAATATATTCTCTGTCGCTCGGTCGCTGCCTGCTTAACCTTGTCACCAGTTCGTAACTTATATTTTTGGTGGCCAATTTTCCCTATAAACTCATGATATCCACCTGAGCTTCCATTGTCGCATGATCACATGGCACTTTTCTAACTCTTACGATCATGCGACCACTCTATCATTGGCGCGTGATATAACATTAAATAATTAAACCTTCACTTGCCCGGTTTATGTTGTCACATGATTGCATGGAATCTTTTTACCTCTTGCGATCATGTGACCGCTCTATCATTGGCACATTATATTTTCAAAATGAGTAATATTATATTTAATAATCATTCCACCTCATTGTTGCATCTGCGTTGTTGACGTATGTGGGTCCCAGAAAAACACATTGTCGCATGATTGCATGGTATTATTTTATTTCTTGCGATCATGCAACCACTCTATCATTGGTGCACATGGATCATACTGTTGGTGTTCATGGGCCCCGGTAGAGAACATTCACCTTCCCAAGCTTCCATTGTCGCATGATTGCATGGTATTATTTTATTTCTTGCGATCATGCGACCACTCTATCATTGGCACACATGGACTGTATCATTGGTGTTCATAGGTCCCAGCAAAGCACATCTATTTAGTCTCCTTTTTCATTGACTTTCTCTCTCCTACTCAAGCTTCATTGTCGCATGATCACATGGTATTATTTTACCTCTTGCGATCATGTGACTGCCCTATCATTCCCGAGATACTTTCAATGGAACTTATATAGCATTTAATAATCATTCCATTCCATTGTTGCATGATCGCATGGCACTTTTCTACCTCTTGTGATCATGTGACTGAACACAAGTAAAGCATCTTCCTTGTCGGGTTAGGATCTATAACTTACCCCAATGTAAAGAGACTTTTGAAACAACCCACCTAGCTTAAAGCAAGAAGGTAGTGGTAGGGGAACTCGACAAGGATATCCTATCCTAGAGAAGACTTAGACCTAGACAACAACATGACCAGACTTGACCGTTACACCAAACCTTCCACTTGACAACATAGTTATAGGGTGAAAAGTGGGGCAACATAATCCAAAACTATCATGTCAAACATGTGTTCATAGATGGAGGCACTGGTCTAAATATATGTTCCTACAAATTGGTTACACAACTGGGATTTTCAGAAGATGTTATTGATCCTAAAAATAAGATAACCATAAAATCATATGACAAACAAGAAAGAAATTCAAAAGGATTCATTGTGCTACCTATCAGGACAGGACCTGTCATCAGAGATATCACCTATCAAGTGCTAGATCTCCCCTTGGCCTATAACATTCTTCTAGGAAGGCCCTGGATTCATGAGATGCAAGCTAGTCAATCAACATACCACCAATGTCTAAAATTTCCCTATGATGGAGTAGAGGTCACTATACCTGTAGACACGTCAGCATCTTGCAACGCTTTGAAGGAAAGTGTAGATAAACTTATTCCACATAATAGAGAGTCTTCTACCAAACAAATGGACATAGCATCTACATCTAAAATGAAAGACCTATCAAAAGGAGTCAAGATCAAAGACCTATGGGAGAATACATAATGGAACTAGTTCTATCTCTCACATCTCTCCCACTTTCACTAAAGTCCTATGGACAGCCTTCGGAGAAAGCACGACCTACAACCAAAGAACCTCAAGTTATCTTTGATGGTAGTTTCATCATAGAATAGGTTTCCAAGCAAGAATCAGATGAGGAAGAGACTATACTAGCATGGCTATATAAAGATGAGTCTCAATCATAGATAGTTAAAAAATGTGACTCTAAAACACCTAAGATTCCTACAAAATCATATGGACCAGGTCACAAGCTAATGTCTAAAATGGGATACACATGAAATGGACCTCTAGGAACAAGAGGTAAGGGAATCATTAGACCCATTGAACACTGTGGGAGAAAAAACAAGGATACTATAGGTATAGGTTATCACAAGAAACCTTTCCATCTCGGTGGGAGCTCTACACGTCCTAGAAAAAATAGAACTAAAAATAGATATTCAGGAAAAGGAAGAAACACAACACTCAGACAGTGATGACTCAGATTCAACTAATATTTTTCCTTATGAATGTATACCTCAACATATATTAGATTTTCTTGAAAATGAAAAGGAACCTAAAAGAATCAACGTAGTAGACACACAAGAACCTACTACTGAACACGAGACAATCACCACACAAGAACTAGTTGATCCTAAAAACAAGCAAGGAGAAGAAGGTGAACCTATCACAATAGCTAAATATTTGGGACATGACAGTGATTCTGAGATAGACTCCCATGAATATGAATTCCTCTCAGACTTTGAAGGTAATCCTACTTGGGGAATCTATCCTGATTTCACACATATTCTTGATTTTCCCAAGGATCCAGATGAAGAATCAAATGACTATGAATGGGGAATTGTTCCAGAAGAAGATGAACTTATAATAGAAAAACACATAGATGTCATTCACCAATATGCACCTATGTCTGATGTGAGTCTAGAAGAAAATGATAGACCTCATGAGTCTGATTCACTTATCACTAACATGGGATCCAATGATGATGTTGAGACACTTAATGAACTGAACATTCTAAGTAGTAATATCATCCTTGAATTTAAGATTCAGATCAAAGCCAATGATGACAACATTATATGCATAAACACCATTACTCAATCCTTCCCCACAATTACTATCCAACATCTTGAGCTTATTGACCAAACATCCAATGATCCAAGCCAAGACATCCATACTTTTCAAATAGACTATGCTCTCACATGCTACCTACACATAGTAGAACCCATGACAACTTCCATTAGTGAACCTAGCATCAACATAATAGAGTTGGATATCAAATATCTCAGTCAAAAGAATAAAAGAAAAAAGAAAAAGAGTTCTGAGGGTGAAAACCACTATGTGGCAGTCTCATAATCTAAAATAGTAAAAACAAAAGATGTATCCGAAGGAGAAAACCTCTCTAAGGCACCTAAGGATGAGATATTTGATGTCCTTCTGAGTCATTTACAAGACAAATCTCTAGTATTGATAGAACCAACTCATTCTATCAACTTGGGAACAACAAAGGAACCTCAACTAGTTCATGTAGCACAATCTCTATCAAATAAAGAAAAATAAGAATTTACTAAATTCTTAACAAAGAAGAAAATAAAATTTACATGGAAATACTAAGACATGCCTGGATTAGATCCAAATCTAATCATGCACCATCTCTCTATAGCTCCAAGGGTTAAACTGATCAAGCAAAAGTTGCAAAAAATGCATCCTCATGTGGCACTCCTTGTCAAAACTGAACTAGAGAAACTGCTAAAAGTCAGATTTATCCAAGTTATAGATTATGCTAAATGGATCTCCAACATAGTTCTCGTATCAAAACTAGGTAAATCAATCAAATTATGCATGGACTTTAGAGATGTAAACAAAGCATGCCCTAAGGATGATTTTCCACTACCAAACATCAATATGATAGTAGACATGACTATGGGCTTTGAAATGTACTCTTTAATGGATGGTTTCACTAGGTACAACCAAATCAAGATCACTCCCAATGATCAAGAGAAGATAGCTTTCAGTTGTGCATGGGGTACTTTCTACTAGAACATGATGCCATTTGGTCTTAAGAATGTCGGTGCTACATATCAATGAGCTATGACATCTATCTTCCACGATATGATGCATCGAACTATGGAGGACTATGTTGATGACACCTTAGCTAAATCAATGAAAAGATCTAAACATCTAGATGACTTAAGAAAAATACTGGATAGAATGGAGAAGTTTAGTCTCAGACTGAACCCTAAGAAATGTGTTTTTGGTGTCACTTCAGGAAAGCTTCTAGGATATGTTGTTTCGAAGAAAGGAATTGAAGTAGATCCAACAAAGGTTAAAGAAATCATGGAGATGCAACCTCCTAAGAATATTAGTCAAATGAGGATCCTACAAGGAAGGGTACAATCAATCAAACACTTCATCTCTCAATTAGCAAATATATCACAACCTTTCATGAAGACATTGTATAAAGGTGTGACCTTCCCATGGAACGAGGAATGTGAAAAGAACTTCAATCATATCAAGCAATATTTGGAAAATCCCCCTATTTTGATGCCTCCTATACAAGGGAAGCTATTGATATTATATGTCTCCTCCACAGATACATCATTGGGGGCATTACTAGCACAACATGATGAAAACAAGAAGGAATGAGCTATCTACTACATCAATAGAACTTTGGTAGCTTATGAGAAAAACTATTCCATGATAGAGAAGGCATGTCTAGCTATCATCTTTTCATCACAGAAGATAAGACATTACATGTTAGCTCATACAATGCAATTAATCACAAACATTGATCTGATGAAGTACTTATTAAGAAAAGCTACTCTCGCAGGTAGACTAGCAAAATGGGTAAAGTTGTTGAGTGAATTTGACATCGAATATGTTGAAAGAAAATCTATCAAAGGATAAGTGATCACAAATCAGTTATTTGAAGCACCAATGTTTGATGATCAACCAATGCATATGGAATTTCCTGATTCATCTATCATGCACCTATCTTCTAGAACATGGCAGTTATTCTTTGATGGATCCTATACATAGAATGGATCTAGAGTTGGCATATTGTTCATAACACCATAGGGTTACTCCATTCTGAAGGCATTTAGGATCAAGTTCCCTTGCACCAATAACATAGCTGAATATGAAGCTTTACTAAAAGGCATGAAAATAGTGATCAAATGGAGAGTGACAAAAGTACACATTCATGGCAACTCACAATTGGTCATACACCAAGTCAATGATGTGTATCAAACAAAGGATGAGAAACTTGTTCCATATAAGCGCATGGTAGATGATTTAAAGAAATATTTCATATCTATCACATTTGAATAGATTCCTAGAATGGAGAAAAAGGTTGTCGACATTATGGCAATGCTATCATCTTTACTACAATAGCCCAAACATGAGCTACACTATGAGTTCTTGGTGGAAGCATTGTCATTCCCTACCTATGATTGTCAAGAAACCCACATGATTTGCAATGTTGTTGGCCATGATTCCTCCCGCTACAAAAACATATACTCCTACCTTCAAGACCAAATCATTCTTGATACTTTTAACTGTCATGAAAAATGTTACCTTATCCAAAATGCATCATGGTATGTCATCATTGGTAATGATTTATAGAAATGAAGTCTGGATGGTACACTTCTTAGGTGTTTAGAATGTGAAGAGTCACAACATGCATTAGAGGAAGTCCATGAAGGTATTTATGGATCACATTCCAATGGTTTGACACTAGCTCAAAAACTCATTAGGGCTGGGTACTATTGGCCAAACATGGAAAAAGAGGTCATGAAATATGCTAAAAATTGTCAGAAATGTCAAGTTCATGGAAACTTGATTCGTGCACCAGGGAGAGATTTGATTCCCTTTACAACACAATGGCCTTTTCAACAATGGGTGTTTGATCTCATAGGGGCTATTTATCCACATTCTTCTAATGGTCATACCCATATAATCACAACTACATATTACTTCACAAAATGGCTAGAAGTAGTTCCTTTAACTCAAGAAATTGGCAAACAAATCTCTATGTTCATACTAAATTATATCATCTGTCAATACAACATACCACACTCCATCATCATAGACAATGGAGGCCAATTCAAGATCAAGGACCTAGATTCCTTATGCTCTAAATTCAAGATCACTCAACATTGGTCATCCATTTTCTATCCACAAGGGAATGGACAAGTTGAAGCATCCAATAAGAATTTATTGAAAATCCTACATCGTACAGTTAACAAGATGGGAAGAGACTGGCACCTGATGATAAATCCAGCTCTTTGGGCCTATAGAACAAGTATCAAAATTCCCATTGGGGCTACTCCTTTCACTTTAGTATATGGGGCTAAAATGGTACTACCTACTGATGTTGAAATCCCATCACTAAGAATTAGAATGTATGGTCTAGTAATCGATGATGATTACAGAGTGTCTAGGTTGCAATAACTTGAACTACTAGATGAGTGCAGGCAAGCTACATACAATCATCTCAGAGTATATCAAAAATGAATGTCTAGAGGCTACAACAAGAAAGTCAGACATAGAGAATTTCAGGTTGGCGATCTAGTCTTGAGAGAAAATACTAAAAATCAAACCCATCAAGAATGCAAGGGGAAGTTTGAACCCAACTGGCTGGGTCCCTTTTTTATCACTGCTACTTTTAGCTCTGGAGCCTATCAACTCTCAAAAACTAGAGGAGAATAGCTCTGAAAACCAATCAATATTCACCATCTAAAAAAATTCTATGCCTAAGGCATTCGATTTGTGAAAATATCCTAAAAAGTCATAAAAATCAAAAAGAGTCCTAACAAAATGATCATCCTGGTGAAAACCTAGCAATAGGTGCCTTGATGATTCACAAAAAGATCAAAAAAAAATGTAAAAATACAACAAAAAAAAATTGAAAATATGAAAAATACAAAAAAAGAAGAAAAAGAAAAAGTACCTTGGTGAAAACCTGGTAAATAGGTGCCTTGGTAGAAAAAATAGAATCTCTACCAAGATGGTGAAAACCTAAAAAATGAGTGCCACTTGTGTCCAAATGCTCCATCTATTAGCGCAATCTTGGTATCTCCTAGCTTTCGGTACTGCTTTAGTTTGTACATATCTCCTTGTTTTCTTTCGCATCCTATTTTCAATAAAGTCAGTCTGAACACCAAGCAATGAAAGCATCGGTATCCTATCAATGTTTCAAACTTGGGGGAAAACAATGTCATATCCTATGGTCCTCATTATACCTTAGATGAGTCATATCTAGTCAAAGTCCTTCAAAGCTATATTCAAGTCGGTTTGTTTGTCTCCCTACCAGAAAAGGATTTTACAACCAACAAAGACATCAAATGAACTACAACAACAAATAAAACAATCTTTGTGACATGATTTTATCTTCTTGTATTCTGACTAATTCACATTGAGATTTCTATGTATTATGTCCCTTCGAGCTCTTTGATGATGTCCTTTACAGGATTTAGAGAGTGATGACTGGGGGCATAATCTTTTATTTTTTCTTATGTTTGTAAGTAAAAATCTAAATAACTTTGGAAATTCTGGATTGAATTGGTGTCTATTACAAGTGCCTCCATCATGATTGGATGGCCATGTGTACCTTGACCATTGATACCCAGAAGCTTTAGGGAAGTTGGATCTAACTTTATCTTTTTGAGTGATTTCTTACTCCTACTATGAAATGGGATACTACCCAAGGATGTGAACAATAAAGGGTCATTGCGGGTAATTCACATAAGAACAAGAATGATCTGCCCAACACCTGGTGTATTTATATGCAAGGCATATTCAAGTCATCACAATGTTTATGTTTTGATGCTTATACAAATTGCTAAATCAAAATGGACATGATATTCAGGTCATCCTGGCTTTTGTGCCTTGATGTTTATATCTAATCTGACATTCCAAAATAAAAATCAATATATGTTCATGGTTGCCTAACTAGTGAACATTGTATCGATTATTTGGTGTTACCTATGAATATTCAGTGATGATAAAAGCCGACATATGATCAGTGACTAAGTCCTAGGTCTTGCATTTCATTTGCATTTGGCATTTTGCATGGTTGCATCATTCTCATGATCTAAATAAAACATGATGTTTGATATTCTCCAAAATTTGCACTAAAAACACATCACAAGGACTGAGCGTCATGTGAAGGTCCCTACAAACTAACTAGCATGCAGTCACCGTCCTGGGTTAAACATTCATTTTGACAATCGACTAAGCACTTGAAATCTTCATATACCTACAAAAATATCATGTGTATCATTGCATAACATCTCATATCCATTGCATGCATACATGTGCATCCATCAAAAACATAAAAAGAATCATACATTATATTTATTCATCTACCATATATCATTGCATTTTACATTTCATATTCATACATTCAAAAGTAAACATTCATACAATTACATCACATGATAAAACATCATAACTGAAAATGACAAGTGCAATGAAGTCATAACCACTAAATTTGATCTCATATATATATATATATATATATATATATATATATATATATATATATATATATATATATATATATATATATATATAACTATCGTAATAGTACAAGGGGTGCACTAATGGCATAGTATACAAAAGAATAAGCTACAATGAGCTATCAAGCGTGATCATAATGAAAAAAATGAGGATTATCACGTATCAACTGTCTACCTGGTCCTTGGCATCAGGTGTTGCTCCTCCTCCTACAAGTTCATCAGGTGGTGGCTCAGCACGTGGGGCCCTGGCTCCCTCAGAATCTATCATGTACTAGGAGTATGATGTGACTCTCTACCCAGATGGCACCACTAAGAAATATGTAGAGACATAGTATGATGCATGCCCTATCTGATGTATAACCTCTACCTATAAGTGCCTAACATCAGCCTCTTTATCTTAGAGCTATCTATCTCACTCACACAGTTGTACCTCCAATAATAAACAGTGTGACCTTAGATCCCTCAACTGATGTCAGAGCCTCCTGATCACATCTTGTGAAGTTGACCTCAATCCAAGCTCTTCCTCTACTTCTACCTCACCCTACTCCATAGCCTCATTGCCTCCACCAGCACCTGTATCTATCTGTGCCTTACAGCAATGAACCTCCACTCCTAGGTCAAAATATGGGGTGTCTTGTACATCCTCCATGGCTACATCCCGGTGTGCTCCAAGTACCTCCTCAGCACCCACTGTGCTACCAATACCGCCTAATGTCTCACCCTCACCTCTGGTATACCGATGCTGCAAAACTATCAGTCTACCTACTAGAGTTGTTTGTGGTATAGTGGGTGGTCTCATATGCCCTACTGGCCTCAGAGGAGTCCCCATAGCTCTCATTCTCAATGGTGTAGGGTGAACCATCAAGATTTGTACCTCAAATCTCCTTTTTCCTCTACTTATAGCGGCACCAATCACATCCTCTACCTCCTCCATGGTCATGATCAGCTCCATAGGATCACAGAATCACCTCATCTGATGCTCTGCCATGTATGTAATGTGTGCATCTATGACCCCTATATCAACTACCTTTGGTCAGTAGTCCCAATCCCTAGCATGTAGCCCACTATACTCTTGGCTATACAAAGCATAAGATAGTCTTTCCAACCATCCAAGACCAATCTCTCACATGTGTCGTGCATAGCTAGTGAACTCCTATGGTGTTGGAGATTTTCCAGCAAGCCAGTGTTGACTGTATGTTTATCATTGATGATAACATATGGTAAGTAGCATGTGTGGAAGGCTTATGTACTAATATTTTAGTATATGTAGCATGGACATGTTATCAGCATGATATCATGGATGCAGAGGTTAACTATTAGTACAAACAGTTATATAGAAACTTGTGTCAACAATGTTCCTAACAGAGTTACAGGAAGTGTTCTATGAATGATTATCTATATAGTTATCATGGAGCCTTGCACATTTTAATATGTAATGGAGACATGTTGGTGATTCTACATTCATGGATGTAGAGTCTTATGATCAATAGAAGTGAAGTTATACTTTTTCTATTCACCAGTAGCAGTTTCTTGTGTTTATTCAGAAGAGCCGATAGAGAATATATTGGTTCAGGAGTTGCACCTATTATTTCAATATGTGCCCCTAGATTAGTGCTTAGAGAAGAGTTATTAATGCTTGGTTAAGAGAACATGATGTAATTCAAATTGAGGAGAAATTTTTAGTTACTTTGGTAAAGCCGACAATGTGTAGCATGCGTCTACATTTATTATTATTGGACAGGTCCCAGAATGTGTTGCGTGCTTAGTAGAGCTAGCAGAATCATTGATGGAGTATGGTATGGTTTCTCTAATATGATTTCAAGGTGGTTCTAATAGGCCAACTTGATTATATTATTTAGAGGAAAGATATTTATATGCAGTCATTTTTTATTGCTATGGTATGGTTCAGAGTTGATTGTAAAGAGAAGAGAAGAGTGTGTGAAGTATTGAGCCATCAGTAGAAGGTTTATGTGACCAAGTAAAGTGTTTGTGCTATACATTGGAACTTATCCAAATAGTAGATCAAAGCATAATTCACCAAGATCCATATATAGTGTGTATCTATTATTCAGAAGGTTGTAGCCTTCACTCACTTGAGCAGTGTGCTCTTAGACAGTGCATCCTCACCCCTAATAGGGTTAATTATAAAAGACTCCTAACAAGGTCCAACCCTTGACCAGGTCACTATACTAAACATATTGTAAATCAACTCCTAACAGGGTTAAGGATCTTCTAACAAGGATCATAAAACACTAGTACAGAATATCAGTGGGTGTCAATTCCCACCGATGCTTTTACCTATTTGGGTTTCCCCATAACCAAAATATTGGTGTTGTGTTCAAGTCTTCTTTCATTGTGTTTATGCTTTATGTTTATGTATACTTAATTGGATAATGAATTGAAACTTGTAGATAACTGATTCACCCCCTCCCCCCCTCTCAATTATCTCTTGGGACTATTCCTAACAATTGGTATCAGAGCCAAGTGCCTGGGAGAGAAATTTCAATAGCTTGAGGTAGATTAGATGGCATTCTTTAGAAAAGAAAGTCCTAAGTTTGATCAAGAGAATTATCTCAACTTGAAGAACAAGATAGTGACACATTTACAATGCATTGCTTTTGAAGTTTTTGATGTAACTATCAAAGAATTCAAGATCCCTACTCTAGCAGACCTTGCAAAAGATGATGCTACTAAAAAGAAAAAAGAATTATTTTAGTAGAATGCAATATCCAAAGAAGCCCTTATCAGTGCCCTATCTGATAGTGAGTTCTCAGAAATAAAGAAAGTAGATACAGCCCATAAGATATGGAAGCACCTAGAAGACATATTTGAAGGAGACGAACAAGCAAAGGATGCACGCTAAAAAACTTGGAAGAAAAGATACAATGCATTAGAGATGCTACCTGAAGAGAACATCAGAGCTTACAACCAAAGGATTAATGAAGCAGTTGCAGGAATCAGGAACAATGGTGGAGAGATCTCGAAAGAAGACATTATGGATAAGTTGATGACCACTCTCACAATAGAATATGAAAATAAGATCAACATCCTTGATGAGACCATGCAGCTTACATCAAATTTCAAAAGAGAGACCTTGATCAGCAAAATTTTAGCTTTTGAGATTTCAAGATTGAAGACAAAACCTAAAAGTAAGACAACCTTTAAAGCATCAGTCCGTGGTAAGAAATTTGCAAGCACTTCTGGTAATTGTGATGATAATGATGAAGAGAAAACATTAGATAATTTCATTTCTATGATTGCTAAAAGAGAAAAGAAAGGAAAAGGGAAATATGAAGGTCAATTACCATTTAAATGATTTTCATGCAATAAGATTGGTCATTTTGCATCTAAGTTTCCTACAAGAGTTGAAAGATACCAAAAATAACTACAAGCAAAAGTATACAAAGGAATGCTATTATGATGAAGATGGAGTATCAGATGAAGAATCAGCAGAAGAAGAAATTGGATTCATTGCTCAAGAAGATGAAAAGGATTCACAAGAATTAGCTCTAATTTCACAAGCTGACATCAAGATAGATTGGATCATTGACAGTGGTTGCTCACATCACATGACAAGAGACAAAGATAGATTCATTCATTTGGATAGATACAAAGGAGGCATGGTTAGATTTGGAGATAACACTCCCAAACCCATCATTGGTAGAGGAGTCATCACCTTGGATGGAAAGAATAGCACTGATGATGTTCTTTATGTTAATGGTTTGAAACATAACCTACTAAGTTTTGGACAATTACTTGATAAAGGTTACATATGGGAATTCAATAGAAGCAAGTGCATCATTAACAACAAAGAAGGAGAAGTGATTGCATCAAGATTTTTATTTTTTTTTAAAGTTAATGTTTTTCGGCTTAATCCAAAAGTAAGTTGTTTTTTTGCTAAAGTAGATGATAGTTGGTTATGGCACAAAAGACTATGTCATATCAATTTTGATAACATAGTAAATATTAGCAATGTTAAGGTAGTAAGAGACCTACCTAGCATAGAAAAGCCAGTTGATACTATATGTAGGGAATGTGTAATGGGAAAACATGTGAGGAATTCATTCAAAAGCAAGCATAACTCAGCAAAGAACAAGTTGGATCTGATTCATACAAACCTATGTGGACTAACTCAAACAAGATCATACTATGGTGAAAGGTATTTCACTTTGTTTGTAGATGATTATTCTAGAATGATGTGGGTTGCATTCTTGAAAGATAAGTTAGAAGCCTTTGAGAAGTTCAAAATATTTAAATCTAAGGTTGAGAATGAATCTAGACTAAAGATAAAATGTCTAAGATCAGATAGAGGAGGAGAATTCACCTCTAAAAAATTCTATGAGTACTATGAAGAACATGGCATAAAAAGATAGTTAAGTTCACCTAGAACCCCTCAGCAAAATGGGATTGTAGAGAGAAGGAATAGGATCATCCTTGACATAGCATGCACCATCATGATTGAAGGAAAAGTTGCACACACCTATTAGACAGATGTGGTTAATACAATAGTCTACACCATCAATAGAATACAATTGAGACTAGACACGGACAAGACACCTTATGAGCTATGGTTTGGTAATGTTCCCACAGTAAAATACTTTAGAATCTTTGGAAGAAAGTGCTACATCAAGAGGGATGAAATAGTAGGCAAGTTTGATGCAAGAAGCGATGATGGTAGTTTCCTTGGTTACTCTACTAAAAGTAAAGCTTATAGATGTTTTAACTTGAGATTAAAGAAGATCATAGAAAGTGCTCATATTAAGATTGATGAAAATTTTATGGTTCAAGAAAGATATCATGATTACTCATCTATGATTGAAGAAGAACCCAGACCCTCCACTAGTGAGATAGTTGTTGAAGAAATGTTTGATAGTATTGATGTGTTATTCAATGACCCTGAGACAAGTGAAGAAGAAACTCCAAAGGTAGATGAGATAGTATCACCTAAAGCTCCAAAGTTTACATCTAGATACCATTCTAAGGATGACATCATTGGAGATCAGAGTGGTAAAGTCACAACAAGATCAAAAGAAAAGAGTTCTACAAGCAATTAAGAGGTATGTTTACTATCTTAGATTGAACCCTTAAGTGTTGAAGATGCATGCAATGATTCAGATTAGCATGATGCTATGAAAGAAGAACTAGATCAGATTATCAAGAATGATACTTGGGGAACTGGTCCCAAGACCTAGTGATAAGAATGTGATTGGAACAAAATGGATATTCAAAAACAAGATGAATCAATATGGTACAGTAGTAAGAAATAAATCAAGATTAGTATGTAAGGGATATGCACAAAGAGAAGGTATAGATTATTCAGATACATTTGCACTAGTGAGAAGATTAGAAGCCATTAAGTTATTTTTAGCTTATGCAACATTCAAAAACTTCAAATTTTATCAGATGGATGTTAAGTCAGCATTATTGAATGGAGAGCTAAAAGAAGAAGTATACATTGAGTAGCTAGAAGGATTCACCCTATCAGATAGACCTGATATGGTATGCAGATTGAAGAAAACCCTCTATGGACTTAAGCAAGCCCCTAGAGCTTGGTATGAGAGACTTGATGGATATCTAACAAAGATTGGATTCAAGAAAGGAGCAACAGATTGTAACCTATTCATAAGGGAGACATCTGAAGGACTACTACTTGTAGCTATATTTGTTGATGACATTATCTTTGGAGGTAATGACAAACTAAGTGTTGAATTTGTTAAGCAAATGCAGAGTGAATTTGAGATGAGCATGATTGGGCCTATCAAGTACTTTTTGGGATTGAATGTGCAGCAGACAGAGAAAGGCATTTTCATTAATCAGTCCAAGTATGTGAAAGAGATATTGAAGAAATTCAAGATGGATGATTGCAAGCCAGTAGGTACACCTATAAAACTAGATGCAAGCTTACAAAATAAGATGACTCACCAGTAGTAGATATAACATTGTACAAGTCTATGATTGGAAAACTCATTTATCTTACTCAAACTAGACCTGATATTTCCAATGCAATTGGCATAGTTGGAAGATTTTTAGCAGAGCCTAAATAAAGTCACCTCATGGCAGTGAAAAGGATATTCAGATACTTTTAAGGCACTATAAACTATGGTCTATGGTATCTTAATTCAGAAAATGTTGATCTTCATGTGTATACTGATGCAGATTGGGTAGGATGTGTTGATGATAGAAAGAGTACATCAGGTGGAGTAGTGTTTCTTGGTGATAGACTTGTCAATTGGACAAGAAAGAAACAAAATTACATTTCTCAGTCAATAGCAAAAGCAGAGTATGTTGCAGCAGCCTTGAATTGTTCTAAAAATTTTTGGATCAAGCAGATGATAAAGGATTTTGGAATTCAGATTGATTATCCTATTGTTATTCATTGTGATAACACTAGCACTATCAACATGTCAAAGAACCCTGTGATGCATGAAAAGACAAAACACATTGAGATCAAGTATCACTTCCTAAGAGAGAAAGTGGCAGAGAAAGAAGTCAAGGTGGACTATGTGAGTACTAAAGATTAGTTAGCAAACATATTCACAAAGCCCTTGCCTAAGGATACTTTTGAGTATCTTGGGGAGAAGTTGGGAGTAATTCCCTTCCCTAATTCTACTTAGAAGAAAAAAGAAAGAGCATCAGTCCTCAAGGACTGATGGATGGTTGACTACTCTACTTCAGGAGTAGTACTGATGCTTAAATTGATTGGCACCCTTTGCCATTGATTTTAAATGGGGAATAATATATAGTCATGAAAAATAGAAGTAAAAGAAGGAGTAATATACTAAGGGGGAGTAGTATTCAGTTATGGAAGCAATTCAGTTGAGGAAATGGAGAATGTTGAAGAATATTGTAGTTGATGGAAGATTCATCTTTGGGGGAGTTTTGAAGAGGAAATGGAGAATGTTATAAAATAAATTTTCATTTGGATTGATGGATTTTTTCATTCCATATGTTTCCATAAATGCCAAAGGGGGAGATTGTTGGAGATTTGCCAGCAAGCCAGTGTTGATTGTATGTTTGTCATTGATGAAAACATATAGTAATAGCATGCATGGAAGACTTATGTAGTAATATTTTAGTATATTTATCATGGACATGTTATCAACATGATATCATGGACACAGAGGTTAACTATTAGTACAGATAGTTATATAGCAGCTTGTGTCAGCAGTGTTCTTGATAGAGTTACAAGCAGTGTTCTGTGAATGATTGTTCATATAGTTATCATGGAGCCTTGCATGTTTGGCTATGTGATGGAAACATGTTAGTGATGCTACATTCATGGATGCAAATTTTGATGATTAGTAGAATTGAAGTTATGCATTTTTTATTCACCAGTAGCAGTTTCTTGTGTTTATTCAGAAGAGCCGACAAAGAATATATTGGTTCAGGAGTTGCACCTATTATTTTGGTATGCGCCCTTGGATTAGTGCTTGGAAGAGTTAGTAATTCTCATTTAAGAGTGCATGATGTAATTAAACTTGAGGAGAAATTTTTAGTTACTTTGGTCAAGCCGACAGTGTGTAGCATGCGTCTACATTTATTATTATTGGACAAGTCCCAGAATGTGTTGTGTGCTTAGTAGAGCTAAAAGAATCATTGGAGTATGGTATGGTTTCTCTAATATTATTTCAAGGTGGGTCTAATAGGCTAACTTGATTATATCATTTAGAGGAAAGATATTTATATGCAGTCATTTATGATTGCTATGGTATGGTTCAAAGTTGATTGTAAAGAGTAGAGCAGAGTGTGCAAAGTATTGAGCCATCAGCAGAAGGTCTATTTGACCAAGTAAAGTGTTTGTGCTATACACTGGAACTGATCTAGATAGTAGGTCAAAGCATAGTTCACCAATATCTAGATATAGTGTGTATCTATTATTCAGAAGGTTGTAGCCTTCACTCACTTGAGCAGTGTGCTCTCAGACAGTGTGTCCTCACCCCTAATAGGGTTAATTGTAAAAGACTCCTAATAGGGTCTGACCCTTGACCAGGTCACTATACTAAACATATTGTAAAGAAACTCCTAACAAGGTTAAGTATCTTCTAACAAGGATCATAAAATACTAGTACAAAATATTAGTGGGTGTTAATTCCCACTGGGGTTTTTACCTATTTGGGTTTCCCCGTAACCAAAATATTGGTGTTGTGTTCAAGTGTTCTTTCATTGTGTTTATGTATACTTAATTAGATAAAGAATTGAAACTTGTAGATAACTGATTCACCCCCCACTCCCTCTTAGTTATCTCTTGGGACTATTCCTAACATATGACTCATCTTGAATGATCCCATACTATCACCACACCCGTGAGATCAAGAAACACTCCAAAATGGTGGTAGACCTCCCCCATCAAAATATAGCTCTGGCATAAGAACCCAAACTACGCCCTTGCAACTGTTGGCCATGCCTCTATCTGAAGATATGGTCTCCATGTCATGACCATTATATCATCCAGCACTTGGTGCTAGTACTCAATGCACCCCATCCTAACTTGTGTGATGAATCTAGAATACCTGTATATAAGTGGCTCCCAAGGCTACCTTTCATCTCCATAAATCGGTCTACAAATGGGAGTATGCTCCCATGCCTATATCTGTAACACAATAGCACCTGATGCAAATGACTTTGCCTCATGATAGATAATATTATGCATCTTAGAGAACATGTGAGCCAGAAAGCACTGACCCCACTTGAACTTTAGAGGACTCACCATCAAATATTGAACCATCAAAGCCCAGCCCATTAGGAAACTATTCTGCAATGATACCCTCTAGACGATGGGTCTTCCCATATCATTGTAAGAGCATCTACCATGAGATCTACTACAAGATCTTCTCCTCCACATCAAATACTGTACAAAAGGCCACCAAACCTATGTTACCCACACTAAGATAGTCCGGGTGAGGGCCATGAAAAGGAATATGGAGAATCCTGTATACATCCTCTGGAGTAACTGTAAGTATAATCACTGAAAAATGGACAAGATCAATTTATTGACAAATCAAGGCAAATCAAAGAAAATCAAGGACAAGATCAAGGTAATTTAATTGAATCAAACATGTAGCCAATCAAAATTAAAATCAAGTCTTAATTCAAGATAAATCAAAATTGAGAGCATTTTAATCAAGTAAAATCAAATCAATGTGCAATTAATTCTATTAATTGTATAGTTTTGAATTAAATCAAATTCAACCCATGCAAGGGGTACATGGCTAAATAAATGAATTAAAATGAATTAATAAATCCTAATTTCCCTCAACAACCCAAAAGGGGAGGAAATTCAATCAACCAATAGGATTTAAAGAAATGCATTCACATGGATCAAGCTGAATTCAATCTCAATCACTCAAAGTGAAAGAGCATCTTGTCCACTCATTTTGTCTACTTGTCCCAAGCTTTGAGGACACAATATTTAAATTGTCTTCAAAGGGTGGAACCAAAGACTCAACTTAAGCTTAATCATAATCAACACAACTACACCCCCTACCCTTGCATAAATCTATAAAAGGAAGGCTAAAATCAATCATAATCCATAACCACACATTTGAGAATAGCATCAAACCTCTTGAGAATTATAGCTAGAAAGGCAATTTAGGAGAAATTTAGCATTTCAATTTAAATTAATTGTTAGTATTTTCTTTATCATAATCATTTCTCATTCTAGGATAATCATTAATGGTAGCTTACTGAGAGCTTCACATTAACACTCTTAGATAGAGAGCCATAGGATGCTTATTTGTGCTTTATTTGCTAAATAGAGTACTAATTATGGTTTATTTAGTTTCTATTTCATTTATTGTTCAACACTAATTCTATGAAGGTACTAAATCTTGTACACAAAATGGCACCCACCATGATACATTATCTGATGATTCATGCCATGATAAGGGTATTGATGTTATTCATATCTACACTTCTATCAAGGATAAAGGACAAATAGTAGAATCAAGTTCAAACCAAGTATCTAGTTCAAATCAAGTGGTCCTAAATGATGTGCCAAGTATAGAAATAGAGATAAATCAATGGGTAGGTGAACCCTATGTACCTTCATGGAGACCTACTATGGAGGAATCAAATGTTAGGTTTAATCCACATGACTTCTATCCAATGGAAACCTTAGAGGAGTCTAGTGAGGAAGACTTTGATCCTACTTCTTTAGAACATTTAGAAGAGGCACATGTCATAAACTTGAATGATACAATGTATGAACCATCAAATGAGGTCTTATCTTTAAATCCCATTGAACAAAGCCCAAGTATTGACCCCTTAACTCTCATACACCTAAAATTAATTGAATGGGATTCCATTGAACCAACTACCCTTCCAATCTTTTTGAACAACAATGTGGTGTCCCAATATCTCAATGTGGTTGAACCTTATTCTATCATGGAATATCAAGAAGAAATGATAAAGGGGAGAATCCAAACTTTCAATCCACGAATAAATGAAGAAAACAAAAAAAGTAAAAAAGGAAAAGAATTGAGTGTTGAAAAGCACATTGTGGCAACATTAGATCCAAAAGAAAAAGAAATAAAGGATGTTTCCAAAGGTGAAAACCCAATTGAGGCACCTAAGGAAGGAAGTTTGGATGCTCTACCTGAACATTATGAAGAAAGATCTCCAATTTTGATCGAGCCTACAGAAAAGATAAACATTGGATCAGAAACCAAGCCAAAGATCATACACCTAGCGGCATCCTTATCTAGTGAAGAAAGGAAAGAATTCATAAAAAATTTACAGGAAAAGGAAATCAATTTTGCTTGGTCATATGATGATATGTCGGGATTGAATCTAAACTTGATTATGCATCACCTAAATATCAAAGAAGGAGTCAAACAAGTCAAATAGAAGTTAAGGAAGATGCATCCACATATAGCCTTGCTAGTAAAAGTGGAATTAGAGAACTTGCTAAAGGTGGGATTTATTAGAGCCATTGATTATTCACAATGGATTTCAAATATTGTACCAGTTTCAAAAGTAGATAAGTCCATTAGGATATGCACGAATTTTAGAGACTTAAACTTGGTGTGCCCTAAAGATAACTTTACTCTTCCAAGCATAGATGCCATTGTAGACTTAACAGTGGGACATTCCATGTTTTCACTTATGGATGGATTTAGTGTCTATAACCAGATCAAGATAGCACCCTAGTGTTAGGAATGGGAACACTGAGAGGCGGGGGTGAATCAATATTTACTGTATTTTATCTTTTTGCTTTAATCTTTAAACTGAACTTAAATGCTTAAGAACTGGAATTAACATTCACATAAACATGAAACATGAAATCAACACATGACACCAATATGGTTACGGGGAAACCCAAATAGGTAAAATCCCCAGTGGGAATTGACACCGACTAATATTATGTACTAGTATTTTGTGATCCTTGTTAGAAGATCCTTAACCCTAATAGGAGTTGCTTTACAATGCTTTAAGTATAGTAGACCTTGTCAAGGGTTGGACCCTGTTAGGAGTCTTTTACAATAGTCCCTATTAGGGAAGTGGATGCACTATCCTAGAGCTCACTGCTCAAGTGGTGAAGACTACAACCTTCTGATCTTAGATACACACTATATCTGCTAGATGAACTGTCACTGTGACACTGCTTGTCAGATCAGTTTCTTTGATGTGTTGATGCTTTGACCTCTAGAAAAGCTCTAATACATCTTATAGTGTCTTTGTACACTTCTTCTCTACTTATCACAAATCTATCTCAACTTCCATACCAAATACAATGGGCGCATCTTATATTTATACATGCATACAAAATAAACAACTAGGTCGGCCCTTAAACCTATTACATACAATGTTTCCAAATAAATTGGCTTAAGCATATTTATAATAAAACTTATACACATGTTGGAAACCTAATTACAATAGGTGCATATCCTTTACAACATTAGAATATAGTCCCAACTCAAAATGATAACTATCGGTTGCATACTCTGTTCTTCACTGGCACACACTGGCTGTGCAACTTCAACTGACTGTATCTTTCTCATACTTGCATATCTGATCATGCACTCATAGAATAAGCATAAATATAGTCTAACCAACTTAACTTCTAGGTCACATACCATAATTCTTCTGTACGCATGTGTGTTGATGCTTTGAGCTGCAGGAACTCTGTACACTGTCCAGTCTTCAATACTTAACGGATTTCTGATCTTCTCATCAAGTGCACTGACTCCAAACTACTATATGACTTTGTTTCCATAATGAAAACACTATATTAAGTCATATACATTATTATATCCAACTTTCCAACAATCTCCCCCTTTTTCATTGATGGCAACAAAGGAATATGGCCAAGTTGCTAACTATCCTTAATACAAAAAACTTTGTCTTCTATACATATACTTATATCTCCCTATACATGTTATGATCCATATTCTATTCACAACTCCCCCTTTGACATTAATGAAAAATGTGTTTCAAAAACTATATCTATACAAACTTACTGAGGGAAAACATCTGAATATGCTATCTTTAGGTTTTGGATCTCCTTCTTCCAAAATGTGATCAAAGAGTTTACTATCTAGAGATGGGTGCATAGTGCATACTGTAGCTTCTCCATCTTCTTCAAATCTATGGTAGGACCTTGATCATAGGTCTTCATAGTGGCATCAATCTCCTTGATATTCTGATTTAGAATGTCTAGTGAGGGGGCAAGAGCATTCCTCAACTGATTCTGTCTAGCACTTATCTTTCTCATCTCTTTTTCTACCTTCTCAAATTTATTTATTTGACCTTGGTAGAAATTATTGCACATGTTCACATTTGTGGATGTGTCTTTCACTAAACTCTTCACTTGCTCAATCATATCTTTTTCCTCTTTTATTTTCTTGAAATGAGCATCAGTAAGCTTATCTTGATGCATGCATTCTACAATGATTCTTCTCCCTTGATCTGTAAACTCTTTTAGGGATGCTTGACCTGTCTTGAGTGAGCTTAGGTCAAGTTCAGAGTTCCTAACCAATTCATTCAATCTCTTCTTTAGATACTTTTCTTCTACAACTAGGGATGAAAATTCTTCAAGGCTTGAGAAATTGCTTTTAAAATGTGAGATGATTGTACTCACATCATCAACAGAGTGTATCTTTGACACTTTCTTGTCCTCTGGCAACAAATTGCTCAAAATTTTTACTGATTCTACCAGGAGGGGATTCCTCATCACTTGCTTTTCTTTGGCCTTCTCCATAGCTAAGACACTAAACTTAATTAGGTCTTCTTCTCTCCATGAGTCCAAACTAGATGTGTCAGGTGTCAAACTTGACAACAATGCTGCAGAGGGAGTGATCGGAGTGCTATCCATCATTTCTTGTTTTACCTTGACTAGTTCATTATTCTCTTCTTCTTTTTCTAATTCTTTCTTTTCTTCTTCTTTTTCTTTTTCTTGTTCTTCTTTTCTTCCATCTTTTCTTCTTCTTTTTCATCTGTTATGTCTTCAATCATTACTTCTTCTTGATGACTAGGAGGAGTGTTACTGCATAAGTTTTCTGCCTCTTGAGTGCTTACAAATGCCTCTTCAAGCTTATCCAATTCTTTGTTAGTGGTTTCCATGGCTATTTCCACATTATCAATGATAATGGTGTTGTCCTTGAGTGATTCTATCATGGGTGCAGACTTATCTGCCTCTGATTGTGTTTCCACTATAGGCCCTGAATCTTGAGGACCTGTAGATTCTACCTTGATGGTCTATGAACCTTTGGTAACCATTGTGGGTACATGTTTTGTGGGCGTGGTAGGTGGATACATGTTCCTATTCATAAAGACCTTCTCAAAGGCTTTCTTTATTTCTTTGGCAACTAATTCATAGTTTTTATCCATTATATTCAAGGTTCTTGTCTTGGTCCTGAGATGAGGCCTCACCAGATCCAATAGTAACTTCTTATCTTCTAGCTCACATATAGGAAGGGTATCATCAAGAATATTTTCCCTTATCCTTAAATCCTCTTCAATGGCTTGTCTCTTTTGGAATTCAAGGATATTCCATACATTGTCAAGGATCATGGTCTTAAGTTCCAAGACTGTCTTCTTGAACTTCAGCATGTGTTTGACTAACATAACATGAATCTCAGATTTTTCTATTTCACTATATTTTTCATATAACTTCCCTACTTGATCAATTCTTCCCTCATAAATTATGCTGGCACTTAGCTCACTAAGACTAGGTTTGAAACTTACTTTAGGAGGTACTTGAGTGTTCCTTCTATTTCTTGTTTCTCGCAAGGATGGATGACTAGTGCTGATTTCTTTCTTCCTCTTTGGCATTGCCTTATACTCAGGAGGAGTAGTAAGGTCAATGTTTCCTTGGGTGCAGAAGGAGTATCATCAACTTTATCCTTCTGTTCATTTGATTTCTCTATCTTTACCTTCTTCAACTTGGGATCATGTGATTTTTCCTTTGTTGCATCTATGCTCTTTAGTTCCAAAGCAATCTTTTGTTCTTTTTCTTTTTCAAGATCTGCTTGAGACACACCATGTATTCTCAAGATCTCTGATGTGACTTTAGCAACCTTTCTTTTTTTTGTTGCATTGTTTAGTTTTGCATCTATTTCTCTTGTCTTCTCCTCATAATTTCCCCATCTAGGCTCATTAGGGTCAGTAGGAGCTGAAAGCAATACTTGAGCATATGCTTCTAAAACTTGTTCCTCTGCTTCATATCCAAGTGGATGAATCCACTTTGTTCTAGGTACAACTACCTCCATGCAAGTTGTATCAATTTCAACCATAAAACAAATAGCATCCTTGTATTTCTCAAGAATGTTTTCTAGAATTTTGCATCTCATTTGCATCTTGGCCCTGAAGGTCTTCAACTCCAATGTTATATAATCTCTCAATGTACTCTTAGTGGATGCCTTGTTAGATATATGTGGCATGGTTGGAATGGACTTGTCCAAATACAAATCTAATACTTTCCCAACTATATGAAGGTGCATGTAAATGATCAAAGACCTAAACCTGAATATCTTGGTATTATCATGCTTGATTGCCTTGATGTTATCAATCAACTATGCGCGCAAGATCTCACACAAGTTGAACCCTCCATCTTCCTTCACAAGTCTAATGGCTACTATAATTGTGCCCTCAGACACACTATTCACCCTCCTGGTGTGATTAAACCTGTATCCAAGTATCATAGACATCAATTTGATGTTAGCTTGCTCAATAGGCTCAATTGTCATCCCGCACCTATCACTCCTTGACTTACATGTTTGCTCAACAATTTTCCTAACATCCTTACCTACTAGAAGGATGGAACCTATCTTTGGGAGCCCTATCATTTCATGAATTAGGTCACTGGTAATTCTGACTAGCACATCACCTATCCAAAATAGGTCATCATGAATTCTACTTGGAAGTATTTTAATCCATTATGTCTCATAGAATTCATATGTCGTAGCATACTCCACTATAGGGTGATCATTCCACTTCGCATATTCATCCAAGAAGGTTCTATCTGGTTTTAGTATGGTTTCCATGTGCACCTTTAATCTATCCTGTCCTACTGGTTTTTTCTTGTAGTAAATGTAAGCCCTAATGTCTTCCACATGCATAACACCCATAGGTGTGTGGGAGAATGCTCCCTCCAAATCGTCTAGGGTAGACTTAAATGGATGCATCTTAAACACATATCTTTTCTTTTCTACAACTCAAAATACTATGGGAGTGGCCATCACTTACTTGTTTTATCGCTTTCCAAATGTTCTCCAAGATAGTCTAAAGATTTTTTAATCAGTACGATGAACTAGGGTTTCTACAACTGATCAATTATACTTCTAATAACTGATAGATCAATCTACAAGTCTTCACAATAACTTCTAAGGCTCTTTCTACTCTTTAATCACTCTAAATTTGAATGCTATGAGTAAACAAATAGCTTTCTATGTACTTAAAGTGAAAATTCCACCATTAATGCTTGCCACGTAAACTAGGATGTCACTTAAAAATTTCCAACTTTAGTTCTAATAAAAATCAATATGTGTGATCTTGCATGAAGGTTCCTTTCTACTCCAAAAGCTTAAGTTCAAAGGCACATACTTAGAGAGTGAGTATACCCGCCACGCAAGGGTCTAGAGCTAAATTAGCTCCCCTTATGACCCTAAGGGCCATTCATCCAAATGTAGAGGGTGTGTCCACTGTAGATGCATCCAATACATACTCATCAGTCTTGTCCTTCTTTTTCTCTAACCAAATCAAGCTCACATCCTCTGAGGCTTTCACAAACTTGACTTCTCCTTCGAGATCCAATACTAGTTCTTTGGTATTTTTAGGGCTTTCCTGACCTTGCATCCTTGATCTATAGAACTTTGAGAAATGTCCAGCCTTGTTACAAGAGTGACAAATGACTGGAAGTCTTATATTCCTCGGTGCATTGATATGAGTCACCATTTTACATTGTCTAGCTGAGTGACAATTAAAGTTACATATCTGACATGTAACATTCTGAGAATTTCTTACATTTGTCTAATTCTGATTTCTCTGATCATGTTGAATCCTGTTCTTCTTACTAGTCTTGCAATTCATAGCTTTATGACCAAATTTATTGCATTAATAATAGTAACCATTAAAAGGTCTTACCTCTGTACAGCTCCTTGCAATGTGTCCATGCTTGTTACATGCAAAACAAGTGTGGTCTACTAGCTTGCACTCATTCTTAGGTGGTTCACCATTATCTTTAGTTTGATCTTCAGTCTTCTCAGTATTAGTAGAGTCTTTTTGTGTATCCTTTCTTCCTCGCATGTTGTCAATCTAATTTTGTGCTTCATTGTATCCAATACAGCTAGTGTCTCCTTTGGCTCTTCTTGCATACAACTGAGATTCTATCAAATCAGAATTGGTGTGTAATTTGTCAATGTGATTCTTTACTTCTTTCAATTCAGACTCCAAGCTTTCTTTTCTATTCTTGAGCTCCAAGATTTCCATATTTTCTTGCCTTAGTTCTTCATTGAGTTGAAGGTTCTCTTTGACTTGTTCATTGTAGACTTCCTGATTGTTGATCAGCTTATCATCAAATTCTTCAAGTAGTTCTTTTAAAAATGCATTGTCTTCATTTGGCTTCTTGACCTTTGCTCCTAGATCATTGTTAGAGCATTCTTTCAAATCCTTTCTTAGCCTTTTGATAACTAATTGAGCATTACTGACCTTTTCCTTTAGTTCTTCAATTTCTCTTTCTGATTTGTCCAGGTCTTCAAGAGCAGCTTCAAGATTTCTTTTAGATGTTTCATTTCTACTTCATCCATGATCTCCTCAAGTGGTTAAACTTCTTTGCTGAGGACCAGAGCTCTAATACCAATTGTTAGGAATGGGAACACTGAGAGGGGGGGTGAATCAGTGTTTACTGTATTTTATCTTTTTGCTTTAATCTTTAAATTGAACTTAAATGCTTAAGAACTGAAATTAACATTCACATAAACATGAAACATGAAATCAACACATGACACTAGTATGGTTACGGGGAAACCCAAATAGGTAAAAACCCCGGTGGGAATTGACACCCACTAATATTCTGTACTAGTGTTTTGTGATCCTTGTTAAAAGATCCTTAACCCTGTACGGAGTTACTTTACAATGCTTTAAGTACAGTAGACCTCGTCAAGGGTTAGACCCTATTAGGATTCTTTTACAATAGTCCCTATTACTAGAGTGGATGCACTGTCCTAGAGCTCACTATTCAAGTGGTGAAGGGTACAACCTTCTGATCTCAGATACACACTATATCTGCTAGATGAACTGTCACTGTGACACTGATTGTCAGATCAGTTCCTTTGATACGCTGATGCTTTGACCTCTAGAAAAGATCTAATACATCTTATAGTTTCTTCACACACTTCTTCTCTACTTATCACAACTCTATCTTGACTTCCATACCGAATACAATGGGTGCATCTTATATTTATATGCGCATACAAAATAAACAACTAGGTCGGCCCTTAAACCTATTACATACAATGCTTCCAAATGAATTGGCTTAAGCATGTTTACAATCAAAAATATAAACATATCAAAAACCTAATTATAATAGGCACATAGCCTTTACAACATTATAATATAGTCACAACTCAAAATGATAACTGTTGGCTGCATACTCTGTTCTTCACTGGCACACACATGCTATGCAACTTCAACTAACTGTATCTTTCTCATACTTGCATATCTGATCATGCACTCATAGACTAAGCATGAATATAGTCTAACCAACTTAAATTCTAGGGTGTATACCATAATTCTATCGTACGCATGTGCGTTGATGCTCTGAGCTGCAGGAACTCTGTACACTATCTAGTCTTCAATACTTGATGGATTTCTTATCTTCTCATCAAGTGCCCTGACTCCAAACTACTATATGACTTTGTTTCCATAATGACAACACTATATTAAGTCATATACATCAATATAGCCAACTTTCCAACACCTAGGACCAAGATAAAATAGCATTTACATGTGCATGGGGGACATTCTACTGGAATGTTATGCCCTTTGGTCTATATAATGTCGAGGCAACATATCAAAGGGCCATGACCACAATATATCATGATATGATGCATAAGTTCATAGAAGATTATGTAGATGACATATCATTCAAGAGAGGAGCATCTACCAATTTTAGAGAAAAATTTTGACAGATTAGAGCAATTCAAAGTAAGGCTCAATCCTAAAAGTGTGTATTTGGGGTCCAATCTGGAAAACTATTAGGCTACATTGTATCGGCTAAAGGAATAGAGGTGGATCCCACTAAATTCAAGGCCATTATGGAGATGGAAGAACCTAAAAACATTAGCCAAATGAGGTCACTACAAGGAAGAATTCAATCCATCAGGAAATTTATATCCCAACTAGCGAAAAAATGTCATAACTTCACCCAACTTTTACATAAAGACACAGTTTTCAAATGGGATAAGAAGTGTGAAGAAGCTTTCAACATATTGAAGAAATACCTCATGAGTCCTCCAATATTGATGCCACCTATCAGATTCAAGCCCTTGATCCTACATATTTTAGCAACTGAGCATTCATTGGGGGCACTTTTGGCACAAGAAGATGAAACGGGCAAAGAAAAAGCAATATACTACATAAGTAGAACCTTGGTCAAATATGAATTGAACTATACATTCATTGAAAGGGCATGTTTGGTGGTGGTTTTTGCTTCCCAAAAACTACACCATTATATGTTGGCCCATAAAATAAGACTCATAGCCAAGATTGATCCTTTGAAGTATCTACTTAGTAAAACAACATTAAATGGAAGGCTAGCTAAGTGGGTTATGGTGTTGAGTGAATTCAACATTGAGTATGTAGACCACAAATCTATCAAAGGGAAAGTCATTGTTGACCAATTAGTAGAAGCACCACTTCAAGATGATCATCCCATTCAAGTAGAATTCTTGGACTCAGAGATTGTGAATGTTGACGCAAAGACATGGCAACTATATTTTGATGGTTCCTACACTCAACATGGATTAGTAGCAGGCATACTTTTAATCACCCCTCAAGGATCCATAATTCCAAAGTCATATAAATTGCTACTTCCATGCACCAATAACATAGCAGAATATGAAGCCTTGGTTATTGGAATCAAGTTGGCATTAGAGTGGAAGGTGATAGAACTAAAGGTTTATGGAGACTCACAATTAGTCATTAATCAGGTTAATGAGGAATACCAAATGAAAGATGAAAAGTTGGTGCCTTACAAAAAAATGGTGGAAAATCTTAAGAAATACTTCATTCTTATTACATTTGAGCAAATGGTAAGAGAAAAGAACAAAGAAGTAGATGCAATGGCAAATTTTGCATCACTTCTACAAATGCTAGATCAAAGCGCCAGATATGAATTCCTGGTAGAAGAAGTGGAACAACCCACATTTGACCCTACCCATCCTTATACCATTTTCTTGCTAACTACACATGAATCACCTTGGTATGGACCTATTTACACCTACTTAAAAGATCAAATCCTACCCATAGACCAAACCAGAAATAAATAAAAGCTTCATTCGCCAAGCCGCTTGATATACCATAATTTTTGAAACATTGTATCGTAAGAGTCTAGACGGAATGCTCCTTAGATGTCTAGAAGAAGAGGAATCAAATGTAGCCTTATGAGAAATCCACAAGGGAATCTATGGGTCACATTCAAATGGATTAACCCTAGCTAAGAAACTTCTTAGGATAGGATATTTTTGGCCTATGATGGAGAAAGACGCTTGTAACTTTGCCAAAATGTGTAGAAAGTGTTAATTCCATAGAAACTTGATACATGTGCCCGTACAAGAGCTTCATCCAATGAAAACACCTTGGTCATTCTATCAATGGGGTCTAGATTTAATAGGAATGATTTATCCACCATCCTCAAATGGTCATAAATTCATCATCATGGCAATAGAGTACTTTACAAAATGGGTGGAAGTTGTACCCCTATCAACTACAACGGGAAAGCAAATATCTTTTTTTATCCTAAATCACATCATTTGTAGATATGGCATACCTCATGCTATCATAATAGATAATGAAAAGCACTTCAAAAACAAAGACCTAAAGGAGTTATGCACAAAGTTTCACATGATCCATCATTCTTCATCAATCTATTACCCTCAAGGTAATGGACAAGCAGGTACAATGAATAAAAACATCTTGAAGATATTGAAGAGAATGGTCAACAATTCAGGTAGAGATTGGCACATAAAAATAAACCCAACCTTATGGGCTTATAGAACAAGCATAAGAACACCAACAGGAGCTACACCCTTTTCCTTAGTCTTTGGAACAGAATCAGTTTTGCCTTTAGAGGTAGAACTTCCATCCTTAAGGGTATCTCTTGATGGTTTGATAAGTGAGGAAAACTATAGAGTTGCTAGGCTACATGAACTAGAACTCCTAGATGAGAAACAACAACAAGCATTTGATCATTTGAAAGTATATCAAAATAGAATGTCAAGGACTTATAATAAGCACATCAAGTCAAGAATATTTCAAATAGGTGACCTAGTTTTGCGAGAGAATCCCAAGAATCAAGTAGAAAGGGAAAAGAAGGGAAAATGGGAGGCAAACTGGTTAGAACCATTTGTGATTAATTCTTCTTTTGGGACCGACACCTACAAATTAGCAGATTGTGATGGAGAAGAGCTACAAGAACCTATCAATAGCATACATCTAAAGAGGTTCTATACATGAAGTAGATGAAAGAGTATAAAGAGTATCAGAAATTAGATGGAAAGCATCATATTTATTGTACATAGTCAAAAGAGATCTTGAAAATACCAAAAACATTTGAAAAGAAGAAAAGCACAAACAAATCATAAATGCAAAAAAGATCAAAAATAGTGGAAAATTGAGCATGAAGAAACATATATGATCCTGAAAAAGATGTTGTCTTGGTGAAAACCTAGCAAATAGGTGCCTTGATGATATGAAAAAATAAATAAAAAAATACAAAAAATACAAAAAAAGAGAGAAAAAGAGAAAAAGTGCCTTGGTGAAAACCTAGCAAATAGGCACCTTGGTAGCAAGAAAAAAAAAGAGAAAAAGCTTTAAAAATAAAAAAAGAGAAAGATCCATTCAATCGGTGAAAACCTAGTAAATAGGTGCCATTGAAAGTCCAAGTCAGTTGCATACCTAGAAGGTCACCTTGTAAATATTGCATTCACCAGCATTTGTATATATTGCATAATAAAACCCCACAGTTGCATTTGCAAGTACCTCAAGATTTTGGTCACCTAATCTACAAATTGTCCTAAGTCCCACAAATGAAATCATATCAAACTGGGGGAAACCTACTCAAAATGAGAAAGGATTCATCAAAGAAAAATTCAATCAATCATAGAATCAATTCATCAAAAACAAAAGTGGAACACTTAATCAAATCTTCAATACCAATCCAATTTGAACCAAATGCAAATTTTGATCCGAGATCTTACATGACCTTATCTTTATCAAGACTAAAAGTATGAAATGGAAGGAACTACACTTGAAATATGGATTTGAAAAACATTTCAAAAAAATTTCTTAGTGTTCACTTGATTGATGAAATCATGTCTTTCTAGCGAATCGATGAAAGTTTAAACTAGATAAGATATGATGAAAGCATGATATTTTTGGTTGATTTATGAATGAATATCTTAAAATCAAAGTTCTAAATCATGTATTATTTGTTTAAGGATGTGATCATCAAAGAATCATCGAGGACGGGTACATAGGATAGAACTGAAATTTATGTTTGTTTACGCAAAAGGATACCTTGGCTATTTTGATCTTCAATATTATAATACCAAAATCCACTTGCAACATAGAATCCAACAAAATTAGTATTTTCACTCTCATGATTGGCTTCAATTAGTGATAGTTGTACCAAAAAGAGATGGGATCGAGTGTGTTGGAAATCAAAAACAAATTAAAAAAAAAGTGCATTCCATTAGTTCACTTGCATTGATTAAGTTCATTTGTAAGAATTGTATTAAGTTCCATTAAGCCACATTCATTCAACCTTGCATTAATTTAAATGTGTCCAACATTTGAATCATTAAGTTCATTGCATTAGGTTGCATATATCATTAATGTCATTAAAATTCATTCGAATGGAAATCATTTCATTAAGTTGCATTCATTTTAAAATTCATCTCATTTAGGGTGCATTCTTTTACTTCAATCCGTTAAGTACATTGCATTAGTTAAACATTCATTACATCCATTAAGATCATTCATCATTAAAGGCATATCATTTAGTGAAACATGGCATTATTCGTTAAAGTTCATTATAGGACATTCATGATAATATCATTCATTGCAGATAAAATTTAGAATCATTAATCATTAAGTATCCATGATCATTGCATCGTTATATAAATCCATCACATTTTCATATCAAAAGAAATACATCCATTATCCATCACATTTGCATATCAAAATAAATTCATCCATTATCCATTATTCATTATTCATCTAACACATCCTCTATCATTTACATCCTATAACACTTATATCATTTTCATCATTAATCATTAAATCATTACATTCATTCATCTATTCTAAGTCATACATAAGACAATCACTTAAGCATCAATAGAGCATATGCATTCATTTCAAAAACTGCATTCTGAAAAGCTCAAAATAAAGCATATAGAAGATAGAATCATTTAGATCTACATATCATGCTAAAAACCTAAAAAAAAGAGATCCAACACATCATGACATCATATGTATTAAAATCTATCCAACTAAGAATCAGAGTCTATGGTACCATCATCATAAAATGAGCAGAATATCAAAGTACATCAAATGATCATAAAAGCAATATCCGAACATCAATGTCTACCAAAAGTATCAGCATAAGCAACATCAACAAATCAAAAATGATACAATAAAGAGTCCCATGTCTTGATAATAATAATAAATAAATGAGATCATGTATAACAAATGGAATAATTAGAAATATCTCAAATAGTCAAACCACCAACACCATCGGTACTATCAAGACCAGGAGCACTATCTGGAGGCTGACTAGAACTAGGTTGTGAACCATGCTGACTCATCAAAGCCATAAAATCCTACATCATAGAACTCAATTGCCTCATCTCCTATCTAATCTCAAAGACATTAGACTATAAAGCATGAACTTCTAGTGTAACCACACTAGGAGCCTGCGCTGCAAAAGACTGTGGTGGAGGAATCAAAGAAGATGGAACTAACAATGATGGAATGAAGCCAAAAGAAGATGGACGTGATGATGAAGATGGCATCGAAGAAGAAGTAGAAGCATGTGCCTATGGAATAACTATCAGTATACCCTATTGATCAGGAGGACCCTATGCCTGATCAAGCAAAATTTGAGCCACCTATGCCTCAACCTCTCTCTCTCGTCTAACTCTAGGTCGACCGAGATCTCTAGCAACATGATGTAGTACTTTGTCCACATGATGACCCCTCACCTGATCATCACCCCTAGGAGGAATAGGAGTAGTATCAATCACTAGAATATGAACCCTACCTGCTTGAGCTCCTCAATGACCACGTCATCCATGCCATCCCCTAATCCTACCACCACCATCACCACAACCATCATCTCCATCATCATCACCACCATCTCCTACAACACCATCATATCCATCTGATAGCTCATCAATGGCTGGAACTCTCTCCGTAGGATCAGTGAATCTAGGAAATGGGTATTGATGTATCCAAGAAGCATACTCATCAATGATACCAACATCCATGATGTGTGGTCTCAAAGACCAAGGATGATACCCAAGATCTCAAATCTCTCACATAGTTGTCCCATAATCCACACATGGACCCCATAATGATATCTCTACCTACACTCGAGCATACATCACTACTCCCTGTGGTATACCTTGTGTGCACCCATATTGACGTAGAACTCTACGAAAGAAAAATCTTTCAATAATATATGTGGAATGCCTGATCATCCATCAAGAGTAGATCATGTAAGGTAGCTTAGAATCATCCTCAGGCCAAGCCTCGCAACCACTATAGGACCTCCACACAATAGTATCCATGTCATTAATGACACGATGCTAGTGGTCAAGCTTACCCATATGGGTCTGGATGATAATACCCTCATACATCCAAGTAAATTTCCAACTTGCATGGTGATCTCATGTTGTAATAGGATGTGTTACTGGGATATGCTCCCAGGTCCAAAGCTAAAGAAGAATAGCTCCTGCAATAAGTGTAGAGGAACATCTATAAACCACTATGTGTAACTCATGATATAGCTAAGCCAAGACACAGGAACCCAAATCAAAGTGATGGGGATGTGCCATCAAATCCTTGAGGATAGGACCCCAACCAATAGCAAATTCATGCCCGCATCTATCAGGAAGCAAGAAACCGCTAATCAAGGTGCCCAAAATAGCTAGTAATACAAGAAATGAAAGGAACTGTGCCCACTAGATGTGAGCGTCACCAATAGTAGGATCACCAAAAACCCATCAACATGCAGATCCATCATAGAGGGAATCATAGTAAACTAACTCACCATGAGTAGGTAAATGGTGGATACAATATACATCCTCGGGAGTAATGGTCATCTCCCCCAGTGGCAAGTGGAAAGTATTATGGTCTGAGTGCCAATGCTCAGCCATAGCAGTAATGAGACCCTGATTCACTTAGAATTAAGGAGGATGCAAAAGGAAAGATAAGCCACAAAGACTAATATGACGATGATCTGCCGCACTCAGATCTGGAATTATGCCCTATGATAATGGGTAAGCACTGCAAATACCTAATGATTGAATGACCTCCTACAAAAAGCAAGTTCAATCACATCAGAATTGAAATTAGTTATTATTTGGATCATTCTAAGTCAATCAAAATATCAAACCACAATCAATTTTCATGTTTCTACTCAGATAGAATGGAAAATTCATCATCACCCATCATCTGAATCTATATTGATGATCAAATATTCACACTATGACTAACTCATACTGACATCTTACAACTCATTATAAACATCAAGTTCATTATCTTAACCTACCATCTGATCGACGACATCAAGCAGATAGAAAAGTGGACTTAGTTGATTAAAAATCATTTCTGGCAGGGTGAAAGCACTATTTCAGGCTTTAAAAGTGCTAAAATGCAAAAGTGTTGTTCAAATGTTTAAAAGCTCTAATTATTGGATTAAAAGCACAACTTGGGGCAAAAGCACTAAAATAATTTGAAAGCGCTATTAAAAAGATTGTAAGTACTATTCTAATTGGAAAAAGTGAAAACAAGACCGAAAGTGCTATTTAACATGGCAAAAGCGGTTTAGGGCCTAAAATTGGCATGTAAAGGCATAGTTTTAGAATGTGAAAGCGATGTTTAAAGTCGTGAAAGCACAACTTGGAGGGTAAAAGCATTATTTAAAGATGTAAAAGCACTACTTGAAAAATAAAAGGAAAAAAAAAGAGGTTTTTATCATGATAAATTTAGATTTTCTGGAATTAAATTTATAAAATGACAAAACAAAGAAGTTCAGGCACTCACTGGAGGTCCATACCCAGGTGGACGCTGATAACGGTGACCTCACTCGAATCTATGCTAGCGAATTGGGATCGACATTTTCAAAAGTTAAAAAGAGTCAGAGAGCAAAATGTCAAAAGTGAAAAGTGAAAATGAATAGTGAAATTGACTTTTTACCTCTTTATATAGGCCCTTTTGACCTAAAAAGGGTATCTTTGACCTAAAAAAGGGAATCTTTCACTAGAATTGACCCAGGAACCAAGATTTTTCATGAAATTGGCCAAAGCTAGGGCATTTGTCACCAAAAAAACCTAAAAATGATATCAGAAATGAAATCAAAATTCATTATAAATTGACCTAAATCAACATATCTTGACCTAAATCATCAAAATTTTCAACCATCGATCAAATTTTATTTCATTTCGAAGGGGGCATACCATTGGATAATCAGCATTAGCAGCATCATCATCAAATCAGGAGATCAACCATCAAATCAAAGCACAATCTTTTATCAAAAAAAAATTCATTAATCAATTGAATGGAGCATCACATTAAAGTATATCATGCAATCAAGTATCGCATCAAAATCTTTCATTAGATCAACCATCATATCAAGGATCAATCATCAGAACAACCATCAAAGAACAACATCAATTGAATGAACATCATCATAACCACATCAATTTCATATCATATATCAAGAATTGACCATCGAATAATATCAAATGAACATCAAAGATCAACCATCGATAGAATCAGGACCTATCATCAGCAAAATCAAAATATTCTTTGAATCGACATGCTTCGCACGTCAACTCAAAGAGGGGCATTTGTAATCACTGAAAAATGGACAAGACCAATTTATTGACAAATCAAGGCAAATCAAAGCAAATCAAGGACAAGATCAAGGTAATTGAATTGAATCAAACATTTAGCCAATCAAAATTAAAATCGAGTCTTAATTCAAGATAAATCAAAATTGAGAGCATTTTAATCAAGTAAAATCAAATCAATGTACAATTAATTCTATTAATTGTATAGTTTTGAATTAAATCAAATTCAACCCATTCAAGGGGTACATGGCTAAATAAATGAATTAAAATAAATTAATAAATCCTAATTTCCCTCAAAAACCCAAAAGGGGAGGAAATTCAATCAACCAATAGGATTTAAAGAAATGCATTCACATGGATCAAGCCAAATTCAATCTCAATCACTCAAAGTGAAAGAGCATCTTGTCCACTCATTTTGTCTACTTGTCCCAAGGACACAATATTTAAATTGTCTTCAAAGGTGGAACCAAAGACTCAACTCAAGCTTAATCATGATCAATACAACTACACCCTCTACCCTTGCATAAATCTATAAAAGGAAGGCTAAAATCAATCATAATTCATAACCATACATCTGAGAATAGCATCAAACCTCTTGAGAATTATAGCTAGAAAGGCAATTTAGGAGCAATTTAGCATTTCAATTTGAATTAATTGTTAGTATTTTCTTTATCATAATCATTTCTCATTCTAGGACTATCATTAATGGTAGCTTGTTGAGAGCTTCACATTAACACTCTTAGATAGAGAGCCATAGGATGCTTAATTGTGCTTTATTTTCCAAATAGAGTACTAATTGTGGTTTATTTAGTTTCTAATTCATTGATTATTCAATACTAATTCTATGAAGGTACTAAATCTTGTACACAGTAAGCTTCCATGTTGGGAGGTGGAAGGTCTGTGTCTGTGAGTGGAAATGCTCAATGAGTGTGGTGATCAATCTATGGTTCACCCGAATATCAGGCAAACTAATGAGATACTCAAAACCGCACGTTGTAAGGTGCACTCTCATCATATCAGGTAAGGCTAGGCAGAGTCTCTATGTAGCTGGATGGGATATACAAACATGGACATCTGGGTACAAGACCTACACAACATAGAAACAAGAGAACTATCAAACTTCGTTCAAAAATTAGGCTATATGCATGGAAAATGAGAAAATGAGCATATCAATAAGTGCATTAAAGGCTATAGAATTCAGCTATGGAATCAAAAAATTTGAAAAATTGGCCTAAAGACCTCAAAAATGCTCTTTGTTTTCCATACGACAATTCAGACTACTTCCAATTGTCGTACGACAATGTACCTCAACCCATATGACACTTCATGGTCATATGACACTATACAGGTTCTCGCATGATATTTGAGGGACCCAACAAAATGTCATACGACAGATGGGTGTCCCCTATGACAAACTATAAGAATAGGCATGACACTCTATTTGGACTTGGAATGTCATATGAGTCCCCATAGGTTTTCGTACGACTTTGCATGAGACAAAAATTTAAAAATTCAAAATTCATCCTAAAGATCCTAAAAAGCATATCAAATTGAATTCACAGAGAAGCACAGAGGTCCACTTACCAGATTACCATATTGACGAGGTCTTTGATATCGCCTGGAGCGCTCGAATCGATGGGAAGACATAGGAACCTTCATTTTCTCTCTGAGGACTCCACAAGGTTTTAAAAGTCAAAAGGTTTAAAATGAATTGAAAATGACCCTTTTGGGCCTTATACAGGTTTTGACCTAATTTTTCAAAGTGCTCTATTTTGTGTGAAAATTGAACCCCTGGCTAATTTCAACATTCTGAATCCATTTTCGGGATCAAAATTGAAATCTGAGATCATTTATATTGTCAAAATTATGATTTAAAATTTTAGACCCAGGACGACCGACTGCTTGCATAATCGACCTTCATAACATCACACGAATCTATTATTCAACTTAACTGATTATCTAACATCAAACTCTTCAAATTGTAACTTGGTTAACCATGGTCAAACCTAGTCAAACTTGGTCAACAAGACCCTTAAACGATGCAAAACAAGTCCCCAGACGTGTATAACCACTTCTACAATCGATTACATCACTTCTAACCATTTTAAGTTGGCTTTCTTGCCAAATTTTAATTTTCATCTCGAAGGGGGCATGGTATTACACATCATTAATCAAATCTATCAAATCAAAATTCCTTCAGCAATCAAGACAACAACCACATATATTCATTGACTCATCAAAAAGTCCTCGTCGCTTCGGGCACATCGCTTAGGGCATAGCAGATTCATCAAAATCCATATCAATCTAGTATTCTCTTTATCTTCTCAATTGTATCAGCTCTTCGTAACCATCAGTTCATTAGTGTTATTTCCTTGATTCTTTGTAACTAAAGGGTTCATATTTGACATCCTTTCGATTCCTTTAGACAATCAGGTATGGAGTTAGGTCAGTCACTTCCTCGTAATCATAGGTTCAGAATCAAGCATTTTATCACTTCTTCGTAATCACCGATTCATTGTTGCCACCATTTACATCATCTTGATTATTGGTCAACTAGGACCTGAATCAATGTCTTCAAATCTTTTGATCAGTTTGTGTCTCAAAATCGCTTAATCTTTCAGGATCAATTTTCCCACCACATAACTGAGTTCAGATCTCATCAAAAACATATTAATCTTTGAACCACTGCACTTTGCATAGTAATTTAAAGAGCGGCAAAATGTAATACCCCAAAAATGGGCTTCAGTACCATTGACCTCATACATTGACAAATCAATCAAAATCAACATAAAATTCTTAGCCTAAGGCACATCTGCACATCGAATCATCGAAACCCTAATCGATCTTATCTTAATTCTACATTGGGGAATATTCCTAAATATTCCTAATCTATCCTAATTATTTCTAAATTAAATATTATTTGGTGATAAAAGAGTTTATTTTATTTATCCTAAAGTCAATTAATTGAATATGTTGAATATTTAATTAATTAGACTATATTCTGCCAGTTAATTAAATTAATTGGACTTAATTAAATCTATTCCTAATTAATATTCTTTTTATTTGACAATAAATCAAATTTATAAAAATGATTGATTAAATGTTTATTTAATTGATTAAAATCAAGTTGTCAAATTTAATGATTTAATTTGGGATAAAGTTTTATTAAATAATTGATTAACCCATAAATCAGTTATTTTTATTCAAAAATCAGTTAAGTTGAGAACAAAACACATGAAATATTAAATAAATTCATAATTTTCCATGCACAATCAGAAAAATAGTTAAACTTTAAATCAACTATTAAATTCAATTTGTTAACTTTTTGGACTCAACATGTGATTGTGAGTTAAAAAGTGATCTGAACTCCTGATTTGAGTTAAAAAGTTGATTTTGCATGATTTTGTGAGTTAACTTTTTCTAATTTCTTAATAACTCAACACTCAATCTGATTTGATTGGGGAGAGACTTTTGGCTTTCCATGAGTTCTCAAAAACCCTAGATTTCTATATAAACGAGGCTCGGTCCTTTACAAACGACTGTGAATTTGGAGAATCTTGCTTGTGCGATCTGGCAAATTGTGAGATTGTGAAATTTTGAGATTCTTGTTTATCATTGTTTCATTCATTTTCATAGCATTCATATCATTGCTAGATTAGATTGCAATTGATATTTTCATCTAGTTCTACATCATTTTACATGTTTTTCATCCATATTGCATAGAAAAATTCAAAAACATAGCTTAGATTTACATCCATTTTTCATAGGCTTTCATCATTTAAATCCTTCATTTAGGTGTTGCATTTTCATTGATCTCAGTTATTTTTTAGTATATCACACTCACATCTACTAGAAGGCAGTAAATCATATGGTTAATGATATTTTTCTTTGTTGCAAAGTTTCTGATTTGTTAACCAATAATGTTTTACTGAAGTGTTGTGTCCATAGGAAGGTACAATTTCACACTCACAATTGTCACATCTTGTTGTACAGATCCTTGTCAATCCTGCAGCAGCTTTGATCTGATAACTTGTCCCACCCAACCTTGTACTTCAGCAACATCTTTTGTCTACTATCCTTGATCTCATGATTATCCTCGATTCATCATTTTTCAGCAACAACACAACATTCTCCTCATCAACCAAGTCCTTAAGGATATATCCTTCCTCATGTCTGACCTAATCTTCCATCATCAATCAAACTGGGTCCATGTAGGATGTATCCTTCCTCATGTTCTAACCTAATCTTCCCCCCATCAATTAAATCAATCCTTCTTCTTGGTAATGGATATCACATTGATCTTAGATTTTGTCCTTTGGATCTTGTTTATCTTTTACAGTTTCTCTTTGTTCCTCTCCTCAAAGTCTCTGTGATCCTTTATATCATGGTGCGCTACAAATGAGGGCAATTTGGGGCAAGGTCTTTTGATCTTTTTCTTTTTTCTATGAGTTAGTCAAACATGACCCTTTCATGTTTCACATGTGATCTTCTAGGTTACATGGTGCACTTGAGAAATATCATTTGTTTGTAGTTTCTCCAGCATTTTTTCTACTATGCCTCCTTTTGGATTCATGTGTGATGCTAGGGAAACCCTTGCGTGTATTTTTGCATCAATCCTATGCAACACTGGTGACACAGACTTGAGTTCTCAGTAACCTTGGCAGGTCTCTAATGTTTCTATATCAAACTAGGTTGTGCTCTCTACATTTACACAACGAGCTCCCCAAATCCCCCATCCTGCATCATCTAGATTAATCTTGCATCGTGCATCCTTCATATAGCTTCATCTTGCATCCTACATTTCACCTCATCTTGAATTCATTCATCTTTACTCTTGGAAGGATGTTTGTTTATTCCCTCCATGTCTTTCTTCCTCCTTTATCTTCCTTTTGTGTTCTTTTCAATAAAATTCCACAAAGTTTCCTCTTTGAGTTATTTTCTTGAGGGGGCACAACCCCTTATCTTCTATTATAGCCTGGGGCATCTTATTTTCTTGTCTTTGACACCACGCCACTTGCGGCATCACATCAAAGAGGGGCAAAATGTAGACACCTAAAATCCCTTTGCCAAATAAAAATATTTTATTTTGCAAAAAACCCTGATGACATCATCATTTATTAATTAATTAATTAGTTTTTATTATCATTATCCCTTCTTTTATTTTAATTAAATAATCCCTCCCAAAACCATTTGAATCCAATTTGAATGATGTTCCCTCCAATTTATTAATTGATATTTAATAAATTATGTCACAATCCTTAAATAAATTAAATATTTATTTAAACCCTAAAAACTTAGAAACTTCTAGAAAACCCTAAACCTATATACCCTTTCCTAACCCCATCCTAAACCTTCTTAGAGGGTGATTCCTAACCCTCTTAGTCTAAACCATCATCCTTTGACTTCTTGTCAACCCCCTCATTAATGAGCCTTACAAACTCATTAATGCCCCCTTACACCCTCATTAATGGCTCTTATAGCCTCTTAATGAAGCATATGTCTCCTCTTCCACCATTTTTCCCTAAGAACACTTCCCTAGTATTTCTCACACATGTGTGAGCAACCCTTAACCCTTATCCCCTTGACCATACCTCTAACCATACCTCAAACTCTATCCCTAACCCTAACTCTGACCCTAACTCCCATTTCTATCCCAAGCCCTTCTTCAAATCCTATAAATAATCTTCATTCCAAGAGAAAATCACCAATTCACCTATTTCATTTTAAGCATTGTTATCATGCTCATTTGCATCTAGACTTAGCTTAAATTCTAAATATTTTTAGATTTAACTCATTTTTTATACCTTCGTAACTCACACTAGCTTAGTTTAATCAATTAACATAGCTTATTTAATTTATTTTCATATAATTTTCATCATATCACACTTATATCTGGTTAAAATGAACTTAGCATAAGCATTCATAGCTCAAATCTACATTTTAGCTTCATTTGGATCTTTGGGGCTCTAGGGGAAAATCAGGTTCACCATACCTGATTATGTGCCACTATGGGGTTTCCATGGTTCTCAAATTATCCTAATCCTTCCTAATATTCATTTGGAACATGCTCCTAGTGTTTTGAGAGCACACCCACATCCCTAATCAAAGAGAAAATCAAACGGTGATAGGGTGCTCCCGTTTAAGCTCTATTTGAGGTGTCTTGCAAATAGATTTTACTATATGTTTAGTATATGCTTCTTAGGCTAATGTTTGAATGTCTACACATGTTTTGAATAGGTTAGGTTTTCACTAATCACAATCTCAATCCCATAATGGAGCATAATTCTTCTCATTCCTCCCATGATGAAGATAAAGCCTTAAGAATTCCTCCTTCCCAAGTGGATAAGTGCTCTCATGAGTTTGATAAATTGGAAAATTGGCATGTGCAAGAGAACCCAAATCCTGATAGTGTTGTCACTATTGAGGCTATTAAGAATCTTATTACTCATGATGACAATAACATATCCATTTTGTGTGGTATCTCACACCTTATTAATACTCATTCTAAGCCTTTGATGGAATGTGCTCAAGAGTTAGTATATACTCCTCCTTCCACAACTGTTGAACCTTCTATCCTGATTTCTACTACCATTCCTAGTATCCCTACTTATATGCCACCTCTCATGACAAATTCTATACAAGTTTCTACTCCTTTAAGGGTTGGTCTTCCTAATCCTTCACTTCCTTCAAGTGTTCCTCCTACCTCCATACCTTCCTCATTACCCTCATTTAATGTTGTCCCTTTCACATACTCCAATCCTCTTCCCATTCCTTCTAAGCCTCCACCAACATCCTTACATTTTCCTTCAGCTTCCTACAACATTCCTAGTACATCCATTATGTCTATCTTCTAATCCTACCATTAGTAGCTTATTTCAAACTGTCACTACTTTACAACAATAGGTAGCTCAATTCACTCCATCCAAGTAAAAAATCCCCACATGTGATATTTCCAATCCCCTTTCCTTAGATATCCTTCATGTTGTTATCCCAAAACATATGGAGATACCTCATCTTGAGACTTATAATGGTAAGGGCGATCATGTGATTCATGTTAGGAATTTCCAAACTATATGTAGTGATTTTGCTCATGACTTTAGGCTCATGGCTAAGTTGTTCACACATACTTTTAGGAATAAATCTTTGCAATGGTATTTCTCTTTACCTCCTTACTCTATTAATTCCTTTCAAATTCTCGCTAATTACTTCATTCAACAATTTCAAAATAATATTGGTCGTCAAATTTTTTTGACTGATTTAATGCATTATACGCAAAATGTTAAATAAAAAGTTTGTGACTTTATTGGTAGATTTAAACATTTGTATGCTCAAATTTCTTATCATGTTCCTGATCATGATATTCAATGTATTTTTATTTATAATTTTCAAAAGGACATTGGAGATAAGATTCTCCTTACTGAGTATACTTCCTTTTCACATCTTTGCGCAGTGCTTCACCACTATTAGTTACAAGTGAGCCTAACAACTACATAAATATTGACAAGTCAAAAAACATAGTTGATGATCAAGTGGCTACTACATTCAAAGATATGACCCTTTTTCCTCTATGTATCATCCTAATCGTAAGTATACTATGTTATCTAAACTGTTGCCTATAGTGATTACAAAGTTAATTAATGCTAACATTCTTAAACTTCCCCCTACCTTTCCTATTGACACTAGAAAACCAATGCCTAAGTCATTCAAGATCAAAATATTTTTTGCCAATATCATTGTCAACCTGTCCATGATACTCAAAGTGTTATGATTTGAAGAATTATATTCAAGACCTTATTGATTCCAATGCTATATCTAGTGATGTTGAGGTTAATAGTATAAATAATTCTATAGCACATCCTAACCATAATTTTAAAATTTACACTAACCCTTTGCATTCACATTCAACAAATGGCATTAATCAACCTTCTTCTCCAGTTACCAACATTAGTTATGAGGATAAGGTATAAGAAGATAATCATATGGTTAATCATGTTGAGTCTCAACCTCAACCTTCACATAAACTTTCATCTCCTATCACTTTTTATGACTTTGATATGTTTAAAGCACCTGATTGTCATCTTTACATTATTGCTAGGGTTTCTCATATCCCTTCCCATGGTATTTTGATTGATCCCTCTTGCACCATGAATGTTATCACTAAAGAACATATTTTTAGTAAAGCATTTCATAAGGATACCTATGATACATATAGTGTTTGGATTTAAAATTATAACAATTTTCTCTATAATCCTCAAGGTCCTATTAATCTTCCTATTGTAATACCCCAAAATTGGAACCTTACAATTTTAATCAATTTTGGTGCATTTCATCAATTTCTACATCGTTAAAGTCCTATTGTACTAGGCAATTTTGTCGCCTAATTGACTTTATTTGACTTAGTGTCAAATGCAAAAAACCCTAAATTTGCATTAATCATACACTATATTTAATTCCTAAATTTTTGACATTTATTGGCTAAAAATCCTTGCGATTAATTAATTTAATTCTAAAGTCCTAGTGATTTTAAATTGAATTAATTCCACCCCTTTTAGCTAATACGCATCAAGGGAATTAAATAATATTTGGTTATTTGAATGGACATCTTTATTTGGATTTATTAATTCAAAATTACTCGAAAATCCACCCATCTGGCAATATTCATTCATTTAATTAAATAATTCATAAATTTGTCTCACCTTCCTCCATGGAGATGAAGAGTCAGCCATTTCTTTCCAAGAAACTCTTCATCCTCTCTCGGGCTCTTCTATATTATGAACTCTTTTTCCTTCATTTTGGAGAGGCAATTTTAGAGTACCAAAACTATAGTCAATTTTTGTCTCAATTCTCTCATGCTTTCAAGATTTTATTGCATTATTAGTATAATCTCATTTTATTTAGCATTTAATTGCATTCTCATCTTAATATAGTTTGCTTATTTGTTAGTAGCTTAATTCTCATGTTCATTTCAAGCTCTTTAGATTAGAATCTGCATTCTCATATTTCTTTCAAGTTCTTAGTTTAATTTACACAATCATCTTTAGCTTAATTCATTGCAATTTGATCATTTCAAGCTTTCAAATCCTCCATTTTAGAATTGGTCTAATGGTTGTTGGCTCTCATTCTAAGAGTAATTCAAACACCCTGTCTAAATAGGAGGCAACAGGTCGATTCAATCGATATTGTGAAGTAAATAACTCATATTTATTGTCTTAATTAAATGATTAAACAATGACTATGTTGTGTCTATGGCTAGATTAGAGGTCCACATTCAGCTATAAATATTTTGGCACCCACTATGGTGCAGAAAATTGATTTTTGGCCTCACTCTCAAAAAATTTCTGGTAAAAATTATGCACTCTATCGTACATCTGTACTTCACTATGTATGAAATCTCACACAAGATTTCTGAGGGTGTCGCACAAATTTTTTCTTTCATTAGCATTCTCTCACATGAAAAAGCACTTTCTCATGCCAGACCCTGCACTTTCTCGTGCGCAACGCTACACTTCCTCGCGTGAGTTTTGGGCATCAATTTTTGTGTCTTTTTGTTGCAGATTTCTAACATTTGTTGTTTGATGTGATTTTTATGTCTCTATTTTTCTGACAGCATAATAGTGGTCTGAAGGGCGTGTGATGAAGACAAAACTTGCTAATAGTTTGCTTGCAGGATGGTTGTCGAAGACATTTAAAAATGTTGTGCTTGTTTACTATTTTTCATTCACATAGTCTAACTAGGGCCTTGTTAAAATTTCTTAAGGGTCTTGATAGTGGGATAGGGTAATAGGCTCTTCATTACATGGAAGTGATGCCCACGGATGATTCTGAGACCCAGATCTTGCTAGCATGATAGATACCTAGGGAAGCAAGCAAAGGTAGTGAATCTTTATCACGTCTACTTGTTAGGGGATTATGCTATTCTCTCTTTGAGAGAACCAGAAACCAAAAAGCTTGTGGATTGGTTAAGGAGGAACTAGCTCGGTGATGAATATGTCTTGCATATTTGGGTAAGTTGAAGAGGTAGAGAAGTATGCTCTTCTCTCTTTGAGAGAATTATAAAATTTGACCCTCGAATCCAAGCCAAGTTTGTGTCACCTTTAGAGGGCCTGCCAGAAGTTGAACCTCTGAGAATGACCAAAGTGAGTACACACCTATTGCTGGTGATTCTACCTCAATATAATGAACAAAGCTTTGTTGATTCTAAAGACTCCAAAGCCATATTAACTTCCTTCTCTTGATTTTGACTATCATCTTGAGAAGGCTCTGTTTGTTGTACTAAGTGGTGCCACTCCTAGCCCTGCTTGCGAGGGTGTATGACTTTCAGGTGTCGGTGTGGCTATAGGGCCCTATCCCTATATTGGGGCCACTAAAGGTTAGTGTGAATGGAAGCCCACTAAAAAATTTCTTCGTTAATTGCCTACCCAGATCACCTCTGAAAGGAGACATAATCTTTGCACAGGGAGGGGGAAGAATCTCTCCCATAGATTCTCACCATAGGCATGCACCTAGACATTTGAAGATGGTATATGACACTAGCTCCTGCTTCAAGAGTAACCTTTGAACATATATTATTGAGTCCTTGGAAACACCAAAAATACAGGCACCCTCTAGGGGGTGACACAGCTATGTAAGGTGAACACATGCACATAAGCTGTGAGGCATGGATTTTTTCTTCTCTACCATTTTTTTTCTAGGGATAAATAAGTGATTTTTTTGAGTCTTAAACTATCCATCATGATTAAACAAAGACTCTCATGATTCTACCAACTTGCTTTGTCCTTGGTTGAACTGTTTGCGACTACTTCTTGTGTCACTATTGCTTGATCTAAAACTTGATGCTTGTAAACAATTGCTTGCAACATTCAAACTAAGATTGTTGATTCAAATTGTCTAAAAACTAGAAATTCTATCAGAGAATAGTTCAGGTTGTGTCTCAAAACTTGACTTTTTACCTCAAAAATTATGTCAAACTATCAAACTTTTATCTTTTCCCATGTGAAATTTTAGAATCTGAGCATTTCCTCGTGGGAGCTAACATTTTCTCGTGCAAAGCTTGGCATTTTCTTGCATGAATCAGCACTTTCTCATGCAAACCTGTACCCTAGTTTTCAAAATAACAAGTTATTTCTCATTGACTAGTCAATATTTTTTGCCTGATCTAATTTTTGTCTAAGGTTTGTTTGCCTATTTTCCTATCATCCACTATCTAAAACTGAGTGTCTCGAGCTGTGAACCAAATGATCACTACATAAGCTCATACTATCTCCCTATTATTTGTCTCATCTTTCTATGCTTTTGTACCTTGTGACATGATAGTCACATCTTAGTTGTTCTAGCCATTCTCTTGATGATTCATGTCGGGTGCATCTCACATCTTGGTTGTTCTAGCCTTTATCTCCTTTTCACTATTCCTAGAGATAGAGTTTTATCATAATCCCAAGTCCTCTCTCGATACTTAAATCTTCATCTATGACTATTATGACTAGAAGTGGCAACACTTTCCCCATTCATGGTATTGGACAAGGTAGAGGTAGATCTCATAATCAAGAAATAGGTCATCCTGAACCTGTTGTACAATCTAAATATTTTGAGGGATCCTCAAGTTATTCTTCATTGAGTACTTTGAAAGATAGCCCATCACAATCATCACCTCTATTGTTCCAGGAGTGTTATAATCTATTGTTTCAAGCACAACCTGACTTATCATTTCAAGAACAGGACAACTCATTCTTCCAAAACAACTCATTGTTTCATAACTTTGGGAGGCCACTTCCTAAGACTAGTCCTATTATTGAACCTATTGACCCTACCAAAGCTGTTGAATTGTTTGAACCTATCAACCCTTTTGATCCTATTAAAGCACCAAAATTTACCTTAGTCGCACCCTTTTGGCATCATTCACATCATTTTACCGATTCTACACACACTGCACAATCCTACATTGACAGGATGGGAGATCCATTCGACTTCCAACCAAGCAAACATAGAAAAACTCATGACCAATCACAAAATGATCAACATCATGGTCAATCTCACAATGACCAATGTCATGGTCAATCTTGAAATGATTAGCATTATGATCAATCCCAAAATGATCAAAATCAGCACCAAGTTCAAAACAAAACTTAAGGTGGTCAGCAAGCATATCACTATCGTCCTCCTCCTCATGACTAGAGTCAAGATCAAGCCCCAAGCATTTATGAGATTCTTGGTAATGATGATGAGGTAATAACCCAAAATGACATAGATGTTGTGAAAGCAAACAAGAGTCTTATCAAGATGATGGAGATCCTCCTTCTAGAAGAGAAGGAGAAATACTTTCTTGAGCTGGCCAAATAAGGGGCTAAGTTACCCCCAGACTATCAAGTTGAGATACTTGTGGCCAAAGAAGAAGAAACTGAGACCACTAAGTTGCAAAAGATGGTCTGATACATGCAAGACTATATTAGCCAACTTGCAAAGGATAAGGATAAACCCGTACAATAGTTCACAATGGAAAGCATCTATCCTTTTCCCTTCGATAAGAGTCTTCACATGCCACCTTTTCCCAAAGGTGTAAACCTACCTAAATATGACAAATACTTGGGTACTACTAATCCCCAAGATCACTTGAGAGATTTTGGTGCTCTATCTATGGAATTCATACATGACTAGATGTATCTCATGTGTCTCTTTCCTCATAGCCTGGGCAGACTAGCTATGGAGTGGTTTTCTCGATTACCTATTGGCATTAAGACTTTTGACAAAATTGATAATCTATTTCTCCAACATTATTCACATAATATTCAGCATCTGGTCAACATCTAAGATCTTTGCAATTTGAAACATCAATAAGGGGAACCTTTCCTAATATTTCTCCAAAGGTGGAGACAACTATGTACAAAGTATCCTTGCAAGCTACCAGATTCCGAGAGGCTCGACATCTTTTGGGACAATCTTGTCCCAAATTTTGGATATGAAGTACAATTGCAAGGTCCCCTAACCTTTGATAGCATGATTAAACAAGTTGTGTGAATAGAAGCATTTATGATCAAGAAAGGGGAGTTGACTTTGAACAAAGATAACAAATAAGGGTCTTCCTCCTCAAACAAAGATAAAGGGAAGTTTTTCAACAAGAATAGAGATGTTTTGAATGATGGAGTGGTTGACAATGTGACCCCAAAGCCTATGAAATCTATTTTTAATCTTTCCTCTAGTATACAGGTGGTCAAAGCTACTGAAAAGGCTGCAACAAACACTCAACAGCCTTCAAGATTCTCTAAAAACAAACTTTGGGCCTCTCGACCCAAGCATGAATTCACTTCCTTAGGAGAACCACTTGATGTGGTTTATAAGACTCTTGTGCAGAACCAGATACTCGCTTCTTTGGAAAAGCATCTCTATGATCCACAACCACGACCTCATTGGTGGAATGACAATGCATACTATGATTATCACCAAAATAATGGTCATAAAACTTCTACTTGTCTCTAGTTGCGCCACAAGATCCAAGATCTGATAGACAAGTGTGACATTGTTGTGGACAACCATAACAAGAATTTAGATCATCAGGCATTTAAAGATCCCTTTCCTCCTCACAAGAAAGGTGAATCTTCCAAGACTAAGAATACTAATGCCAAAGTCAACTACACGTACACTACTAATGATAATGTCATCAACATGATTGAACTTGTTGAGATTGAGTATTGTGATGTGATTACTATCAAGGGGATCAAGGATGCTCCTAAGCCTAAGACACTATTTGTCTTGTGAGGCCCAGGGTCTTGTTCTCCTAAAACTGAATCATCTCAGGATTGTGCAAACGTTGTTACTCGTTCTCATGCGAAAATCACCATTAAGGGTCCTGACCTTTCTACATCTGCTCCGAAGCAACCTATGGATAAAGTTGTTGTTGGCCCTACCAAAAAGAATTCAAAATTGGTCCCTATGCCTAGCACAGCTAATTATAGCATTCTAGACTAGCTACAACATACCAATGCTCAGATCACCATCTTTGAGATGTTGAAGATCTCACCTACTCATAGGGAGATTCTTGATGAAGCCCTCACCAAGGCAAACATCCCAAAAGATTTGGATCTAGATCAATTTCAATCCATGGTGGGTCACTTGACCTCACCTCACTATTTGTCCTTTTCTGAAGAAGATGACCACTCACTGATCCATTCGCATAATGATCCTTTGCACATAGAAGTAATGGTAGGTCCCAAGTGTATCCGATGAGTTCTCATAAACAATGGTGTTGGCCTCAATATCTTTCTACTAAGTTGCTCACCCAACTAGGTTATGATGAGGATTGCATAGATTCCTGCAAGAAAATTACTATCAAAGCATATGATAAAGAAGAATGCAAATCCAAAGGCCTAGTTGTGCTACCCATCTGAGTTAGACCTGTTGAAAGAGATTTTATTTGCCAAGTCCTAGATATTCCTCTTGCATACAACATCTTGTTGGGTAGACCATGGATCCATGAAATGCAGGTGGTTCCATCTATATACCATCAATGTATCAAGTTTCCATTCCATGGAGTGGAGGTAACTGTGCCTACCAATACAAACTACTCTTGCAATACACTCACGCAATCTGTAGACAACTTTGTTCCAACTAATAGAGAGTCCACTAAATTCTATGATGCAAAACTCAAAGAAATGGAATAGACTCTGAAGCATAAGGATACGGTCATGGGAGGGTATCAAATTGAACCTATGTTATCATTAATAGCTTTGCCTCCATCTCCACGTTCCTACGGGAGACCCTCTAAGAACAACAAGCATTCTGCTTGTTCTCCCCAAATAGTCTATGATGGTGCCTTTGTCAAGGCCAAAACACCATTAGAGCATGAAGATGAAGAAAGAGCTATTAGAACTTGGCTTTACAAAGGAAAGGAAACATCTAAACAAATCACTCCATCTCGTGACTTAGAACAAGGGTCATACAATGAAGCCTTCAAAATCATGAAGCACGTTGGTTACAAAGGAAGTGGCCCTATAGGAGTGAATGATAATGGTTTGCTAGAACCAATTGAAGCTACAAGTCATAGGACCAAAGATGCCACAAGTCTTGGCTTCAAGAAGATCCTATTTCATCTAGGGATTAACAAATTTGTACCAAAACTAGAATGCCAACCAGAACCTGAGAACACTGCTTCAGTTGATAAACCAAAGAACAACTCTGATGAGGATACTTTTCCATATCCTATTCCTCTAGACCTTGCTATATTATTTATAGAACTAGATGATTCTATCATACATGTCCATCTGGTAGGGACTAATAGTGACTCAGATGACACCGCTTCAGTACATCTACTCACATATGACCAAAGGAGAGAAATGCAAATTGACAAGTCTAGTTTTTAGGGTGAACAATACATACCACCATCTTTCCAAGAGTAGTTTGAACAAGATCAACTTTATCAAACCATAAATACCACAAGAGATGAAAATGAGTCAAATGATATAGCTAGCATTGATGGAATTCTCATATCAAGTGTCACTGACTCACATGAGTATGAGTTTGACTCACTGTCTGATGCCACTTTTGAGAAAGATATAGATGTTGTTCATGTATATGAAAACCTTTTCGAAGTAGGTGAAGGGTCTAGTGTTAGGATGATTGAGTGTGAATCTACTAACATTGACATACCCTCTACTTCCAACATGAGGTCTCAAGAGGATTCAAACACACACCTTTGGATCTGATTTATTTAGGTCTCAACTTTCTCATCCACACTTTTGATGACTATACTGTGAATGCACTTGAACCACCCAATACTCTTTCACTCCGCCATCCTGATCTCATGACTTGAACTTTCCCTCACCATCTAGTGAAGTCCTTATGTTCCAAAATGACCACACTTTGGCCTATTATATTAACACTATCAAACCTGTAACATTTTCCACTAGTGAAAGTAGCATCAACATGACCGAAGGTGATATCAAGTATCTTAGTCATCAAATTAAAAGAAAAAAGAATAGGCACTCTAATGGTGAAAACTATATTATGGTAGTGTTAGAGTTGATAAAAGTAAAAATAAAAGATGTATCCAAGGGTGAAAACCTCTTTGAGGCACCTGAGGATGAGATACTTGATACACTTCCAAGTCATTTTCAAGAGAGATCTTCAGTGCTAATTGAGATGACCCAACCAATGAATTTGGGTACAGAGGCTGCACCTTAGATTATTCATCTAGCATAGTCACTATTTGTAGAGGAAAAAGAAGAGTTCACCAATTTCTTTCAAAGCAAGAAAATCAATTTTGCATGGACTTACTCTGATATGCCTAGATTGGATCCCAATCTAATCATGCATCATCTGTCTATTGCACTAGGCATTAATCCTGTCAAACAAAAGCTTCAGAAGATGCATCCACATGTGGCACTTTTGGTCAAAGCTAAATTAGAAAAGCTTCTCAAGGTTGGTTTCATCTGAGCAATTGATTATGCAGAGTGGATCTCTAATATTGTTCCAGTTACAAAACATGATAAATCTATCCGCGTGTGCACAAACTTCAGAGACCTAAATAAAGCATATCCTAAAGATGATTTCCCATTACCTAATATTGACTTGATAGTGGACATGATAGCTGGCTACCAACTATACTCTCTAATGTATGGCTTTTCTAGTTATAATCAGATAAAGATTTCTCCAGAAGACCAAGAAAAGATAGCCTTCACATGTGCTTGGGGAACATTTTGTTGGAATGTCATGCCCTTTGGACTAAAAAATGTTAGAGCTACATATCAAAGAGCTATTACAACCATCTTTCATGACATGATGCATAAAATAATGGAAGATTATGTAGATGACACTTTGGCTAAGAGCATGCAATGGAAAACACATCTTGCAGATTTAGGTATTATACTAGATCGGATGGAACAATTCAGTTTGAGACTCAATCCCAAAAAATGTGCATTTGGGGTCACTTCTGGTAAACTGCTGGGATATATCATTTCTAAAAAAGGCATAGAAGTTGATCTAGAAAAGGTTCAAGCTATTATGGACATGCCTCCACCAAATAACATTAGTCAGATGAGGGGACTTCAAGGTAGACTACAATCTATTTGGCGCTTCATTGCACAATTGGCCAATAAGTCACAACCATTTACCAAAACTTTGCATAAAGGTGTGACCTATGAATGGAACAAAGAATGTAAGAAAGGATTCCAATAGATCAAACAATATCTTGCTAATCCACCAATATTGATGCCTCCTATCCATGGGAAGCCACTCATCCTCTACATTTTAGCTATAGACACATCTTTGGGTGTACTACTAGCTCAAGAGGATCAGAATAATAAAGAAAGAGCTATATACTATATCAGTAGAACTCTGGTCTCTTATGAGATGAACTATTATATCATTGAAAAATCTTGTCTAGCAATGGTGTTTGCTTCACAAAAATTGTGGCACTATATGCTGGCTCACACTACAAGACTGATTGCTAAAATTGATCCATTAAAATACTTACTCAGCAAAGCTACCCTTGCGAGTAGATTAGTAAAATGGGTCATGATACTCAGTGATTTTGACATTGAGTATGTAGAGAGGAAAGCTATTAAAGGAAAAGCTATTGTAGATCAACTAGCTAAAGCACCTATGACATATTATCAACCATTGAGTGTTGAGTTTCCAAATGAGTCCATAATGCTTCTTACACACCAGCATGGACTATGTTCTTTGATGGCTCATTTACCTAGTAGGGGTTAGGTGCTGGAATACTGTTCATTACACCACAAGGATACTCTCTACCAAAAGCTTACAAAATGTTGTTTCCCTATAAACAACACTGCTAAATATGAGGCTTTGATCAATGGAATGCAGATATTTGTTGAGTGGCATGTGGATGAACTTAAGGTCTTTGGAGACTCACAATTGGTTATCAACCAAGTTAATGATATCTATCAAACCAAGGATGAAAAACTAGTGCCTTATAAATGAATGGTTGATGATCTCAAAAAGTACTTTGCTCACATTACTTTCCAGCAGGTTCTAAGAGCAGATAATAAAGCATTGGATGCCATGGCTACTCTTGCTTCTCTGTTACAAATGCTAGAAAATGACTTTTGACATGAGTTCCTAGTGGAAATGTTATGCTACCCAGCCTATAATAATCCTTAATCTAGGATGATCTGTTTAGTCATTGGACATGATTCATCCTGCTACCACCATATTTACTCCTACCTCCGGGACCAAATTATCCCAGATACTTATACCCAGAATGAAAAATGCCACCTAATCTACAGTGCTTCATGCCATGTCATAGTAGCTAATGACTTGTATAGTTGAGGTCTAGATGTTACCCTCCTTAGGTGTCTAGAACCTGATGAGTCCAAATGTGCATTAGTTGAGGTGCATGAAGGTATCTGTGGTTCTCATTTGAGAGGTCTGACATTAGCTCATAAAATTATTAGAGCTGGTTACTATTGGCTAGAGATGGAAAAAGAAGCTACACAATATGCCAAATCTTGTAAACAATGTCAGCTCCATGGAAATCCAATCCACGCTCCTGCCAAGGAGCTCATTCCATTCATCAGTTTCTGGCCATTCCAGCAATGGGCCTTTGATTTGGTGGGTTAGATACATCTGTCTTCTTCAAGAGGACACAAATTCATCATTACTACTATAGACTATTTTACTAAGTGGGTTGAGGCGGTGCCTCTAACTATAGCTCATGGAAAATTTGTAGCAAGGTTCATACTGAATTACGTCATCTGTAGATATGGTGTACCCTCCTCAATAATCACTGACAATGGGGGGTAGTTCAAGAACAAAGATCTAAAGGAGTTATGTACTAAATTCAAATTCATTTAGCATTGGTCCTCAATCTATTATCCCCTGGGTAATAGATAGGCAAAAGCTTCTAACAAGACAATTCTCAAGATCTTGCACAGAATAGTTCACAAATCTGGTAGGGATTGGCACCTTCAGATTAATCTGGCTTTATGGGCCTACAAAACAAGCAGTCAAACTCCAATAGGGGCCATGCCCTTTGCCTTAGTCTATGGTGCGGATGATTTTTTTCCTATTGAGGTCAAGATTCCTACATTGCAAGTCTCTCTGAAGAACCTCATTACTGAGGAAGACATTAGAATATATTGACTACAAGAACTTGAGTTACTAGATGAATGTCGGCAAGTGGCATTTGATCATCTAAGAGCATACCAGAAAAGGATGTCTAAGAGCTACAATAATAAAGTCATACTAAGGGAATTCCAAGTGGGTGAGCTCGTCCTAAGAGAAAACCCCAAGAATCAACAGCAACGAATACAGAAAGGAAAGTTTAAACCAAACTAGCTTGGTCCATATGTTATCACTATAGCGTTTGGGTGTGGTGCTTATCAACTATCTACTACTAAAGGGGAAAACTCAAAGAGCCTATCAACACTCTTCACCTAAAGAGATTCTACAGCTGAGGCATTTCCTGTGTGCTCATGTACATACTCTATTCTGAAAAAATCCTAAAAATTGCAAAATATCCTAAAAAAATGATCATCTTAGTGAAAACCTGGTAAACAGGTGCTTTGATGTATCTATTATCCTGGTGAAAACCTAGTAAATAGGCACCTTGATAATAAATAAAAAAATTCAAAATACAAAAAATACAAAAAAATGAAAAAAGAAAAAATACAAAAAAATTAAAAAGAGAAAAGAACAAAAAAATTGGAAAAAGAAAAAAAATGTGCCATTGATGAAAACCTGGCAAACAGGCATCATGGTAGAAAAAATAGAATCTCTACCAAGATGGTGAAAACCTGGTAAACAGGCGCCTCTTGTTTCCCAATGCTATACCTATTACAACACCACTTGGCTCTTGCTTTCCTGCTTTAGTTCACTTTCTCACTTTCCTGCTTTAGTTTGTTTCATGCTTTAGTTTGCTAGCTCATGCACTTGCTTTCAGTTATCTTTGAGATTATGCTCAACTCTTCATGAATTGAAACTGGTCACACTTGGGGGCACATTCCTATTCTAGGGGGCATTGTCCTATCACTTTCGAAGGTTTTGTTAGTCCATCAGTCACCAGTGGTTCTCATTGCGCCTACCTGCTGATGCCTAGCTACTTTTGAGATTTCTCTCCTAGAGCATCTCTTGTGTATCGGTTGCTAGTGGTTCTCACTATGCCTTCCTACTGATACCTAGCTCTCATTTGAATCCCTCTCTTCCAGGATCTCTTATACATCAATCACCAGTGGTTCTCACTGCGTCTGCCTACTCATACTTGGTTAGCACTTCGATATCTCCTTGAGACTTCATCTCTTGCGACGGTCACCACTGGTTCTCACTGTGTCCACCTACTGTCACTATCATGTTGAGACTTCAAACATTGTACACTTATGATTCGACATCAATCCACTTAAACTAAAAATTGAAACTAGATTTGTAACTCTCTAAAGCATGTTGAGCTTTTCCTTCGAGTGCTTGTTTTTTTGTTTTATCATTTCCCCTCAAGTGAATCTAAGATTTTTGTCTTGATTGAGAAATGTGAAGACTGTGGGCATGATCTTTTCTTGCTTTCTGCTTGCTAGTTTAGTTCCAATGAATCTATCTAAGAGGGGTGTCCACTATGAGAGCTTTCATCTCATGTTGGATGGCCATGTGTACCTCAACTCCTTTTATATGGAAACTCTGATGAGGTTGGTTCTTCTCCTTGTCTATTTTGAGTGACTTCTTTCTGCTACAAGTGAAATTTCTAACGCTCGTCCTGCTAATTAAACGTGAGGGTCACTACTAGTAGTCTTTAGCGAAAGGAGGAACTCTCGCATGTCTAGCATGTTTGTATGCAAGCAACATTCAGGTCATTCTAGCAACTATGCTTTAATGCTTATGTTAACTTGCTAAATCAAAATGAATAGGTGTTTAGGTCATTCTAGCTTCTTGTGCCTTAATGCTTACACCGCATTCTAACAAATCTAAGACTAATGTCATATTCATATTCTAATGATTGTAATGTCAGTGAGGGTTGTATGGCATCTTGCAAATTTCTATTGCTAAAAACTCTATGATGATAATAAATGGGTCCAACAACCAAGTCCTAGGGTTTACATCTAGCTTAGGCTTACATTTTCATTCTAGGTTTGCATTCAGATGGTGTTTTGGTGCTCTCTTGATTGTCTTCTTCTAGATCTATTCATCACAGGTTCTCATCTTTCATCCCAGGTTCATCTTGGTTGCACAAGTATCTGGTCCCCATTCTCAATCTCCAAACATCTTTTGGTTAGTACCTGTCATATATTGCAACATCCTGCATGAGATGATTAGTACCGTATACATTGCATTTTCATTGCATCCATAAACTGACATACATACATTTTACATCTACATATTCATTAGCATGTGCATCCATTACAAGCATAAATAAAATCATACATTGCATTCATTTATCTACCATTTAGCATTTCATTTCACATTGCATATATATATCAATAAACATGTGCATATTCATCAAAATTTACATAAAACATCATGTGCATCTCATATCTAATCCATACATCTAATCATATAGGAAACATCTCATAAACATCAACATAAAAGCAATATATACACAAATAAAATGATGCCAAAAGTTGAGATATATATATATATCAAATGTCAGTGTACAAAAGAATGGTGCTACCTGAGCACAGTATATCAAAAATGGGGCTTCAATGTATACAATCATGTGTCTAGCTCTGTCCACTGCCACCTGGAGGACATGGAGGTGGAGGCATCGATCTCTATGGGGGAGCTCCCTGTGGTGGACCCTATGGTGGTGCCTATGGAGGTGGTGCCTATGGAACTGCTCCTTCCCCAGCATACTCTAAGAATGGTGGCACCTACTCTACTAGATCTGGCACTACGCTGATATACGCTGCATAATAATAGGCTAACTACATAGCCTCATATCTTACCTCTAGTTGTGCCCTGGCCAATGCCTCCTAGAGCCCTGTAATCTCTTGATCTCACTCTAATACCTGGGTCTCTTGTACAATGACCTATGTGTGGAATTCATCCCTCTCCCACTGCATCTATCTAATCCTCTCTCAGCTCTTCCAAAGAGCCTCTTATAGTTGGGGTACCTGTCCTACCGCAAGTGCATCCTGCATGTCTGTATCATCACCCTATGCCCCCTTGTCAGGAGGTGGCTACTGAGAAGAGTCACCTATCCTTTGTCTAGTGGACCTGTCCTGGGTCCCACTACTCCCTACACCTACATCTAAACCCATAATCCTAGGAGGAATGGGAGTCTGCCCACTCCTCGGCCTCAATACTCTTTGCTACTATTGTTGAGCAACCTACTATTGTCCAGGCTATTATACTAGTATCTACTACTGTACAAGTACTTGCTATTATTGTTGTTGTCCCTACTTCTACTATGTAGGATGTACTACCTATTGCACTCTCTAGCCCATGCCAACAAGATCTGTGAACCTTAGGTAGGGGTGAGCCAAGATATGATCTCTATATTTAAGTGTCATCCCTGCATTGGTGACATCCACCATGTAGTCCCATTGGGCTAGTGATACTTGTGCCTCGATCATGCATCTCCCCTGATCTAACCTGGGCTACCAACCATTCTTTGTCTCATCGACAAATTGGGTGTAAGTGCAGTACTCCTAGGAGATGTCCTACAGTCTCCCAAACTATCGTAAGACTCGTGTGAGCAAGAAGCACTCAATAATAGAAATGGTGCATCCGATCAGTGGATGCGAGATGAACATGTGTGGGAGCTTGTGTCAAGCATCATCCAAAACCTTTGTAGCCACCCATGGTCTCCATATGATTGCTACCATGTCATCCAACTGCCCGCGCCACTTCTCTATCTTACCCAACACTGGCTGAGTCATGGGGCCTACATATCTATATATATATGGCTCTAGGGGCCATCGAGTATCATGAAAGATCAGCCTACATATGAGGAGATGCTTCTAGACCCATATCTACAACACAAAGACTCCTACAGCCATGGTTTACATACTCTGATACACAATCTCGTGCATCTCATGGTACATCTGAGCGAGCATGCACTCGCCCCATCCAAACTTGGCAGCTAGCCTATCCAACATCCGTTGTAACATGCAGACCCAACCGCACTCCAATCCATGTTGTCCTCAATCTAGAACCAAGTAATAGCTCAAGAATATGGCCAAAATAACTGCTAATTTGTGACCAGCTCCATACCTGCTGATTAGCTCCTCCCATGAGATGGCCCAACCCATCACTAGCTCATCTCAAAATATGGCCCTTAGTTCTAGTGTACCTTCTCTCAGCTGGATGTCGTACTCCATGAAAGCCCCATGGAATGGTATCCTCAATATCCTATATATGTCCTCAAGAGTGACTATCATCTCCCCCATCGACAAGTGGAAGGTTTTTGTCTCTGAATGGAAACGCTCAACCAGTGCACCTAATAGACTATGATTTACCCGAATGTCGGGTATATCACACAAGTAAGTCAATCCTGGCCCATCAATGTGGGCACCCTCAGCATTGGTCAATCTTTGTATCAGCTCACCAATAATTGAGTGGTGAGACTGGAATAAAACATTTGGGAAGTCAACCTACAAAGCAAGTGACAACATTTGATCAGTATCTCAATCATGGTATTTTTTTTCAAAGCAATAACAATAAGTGAAGCTATGCATCTATCCTATACATGGTTTTTGGACACTCTAATTGGCTGATTCTATGGAAAGTTGGGCAAAGACTCTATAGAATTATAGGAGCTTCTCATGTGAGATTTTCTTTACCATGCGAGACAGGATCTTATCTCGCGTGAGAATTCATCACTGGGGATGAAATCTCGTGCGGCACTGCCAAGCATCTCACGCGAGCTCATGGAGATGCCCCAGGCGAGGAAGCCCTAACCCTCATGAGGAAACTATATTCTTGCATGAGGGGTGACTGAGGCCGGTGTGAGAAAATTATTTCCTCATGCAAAGATTGAAGAACAAGGCTTAAAACACTTTAAAATCTAACCTAAATGACCTAAAAAAGTGTTAAAACTTGAAATGCATGATGGTTTATCGACTACTTACAGGTGTGTCATACTCCGGTGATTAGTTGTGTCATCAAGAGTGCTCAAATCGATGTGTATGCACTAGCATGTTCTCCATCTCTCTCAAAACTCTCAAAATTGATAAAAGACAAAGTGAATAATGAATTGAAAATGACCCCTCCGGGCCTTATATAGCTTTTGACCTAATTTTCAAAAGTGCACCGTTTGGTGCAAAAACTTCACCCTTGGCTAAATCGACCATTCTGAATCCATTTTCAAGATCAGAATTGAAATCTAACATCTCTAGATAGCTCAAAATCACATTTTAAAGTTTGGGACCATCAAGATTGGATGCTTGTGCAGTCGACCTTCTAGTGTCATTTTCTTGCCAGAATCTTGTCTCATCACCATTTTCTCAAGATCTTTAGTGTTTTCATCAAAATTCAACTCTAGTCAAATCTAGTCAATAATGATCAAACTTGGTCAATAGGACCTCCAAATTACTCTAAATTGCTTCTGCAGCTTCTCAATCCTTCTGTAATCTGTTCTGAGTTCCTCTAGATCTTGGATCTTCTCTCTATCTGCAACATTTTTCTATCAATCATCTTTTCTAATGTATCATCTTTTAATTTCACTCCTGAGGGGGCAGGATGATTACATCTTGAATCTTGTCAAATCAATTCTTGAATTAGTCTGATCTAAATTAAAAGTCCTCATGGCTTGGGGCATCTCTTCTCTAGGGGCATCTTTGGGCCTTGCATCTCATTATCTTATCATCTATCTTTTAGGTATCTGAGCAATCTAACTCAGATCCTTGAGGATCAAGCTTCATTTTGGAGATGGTTCTCAAAATCTCATTAGGTATTAGGGCAATCTAACCCTAATTCTTGAAAGTCAAGCTTCATTCTAGAGATGGCTCTTGAAATCTCTTTTGGACCATTATCTGGGCAATCTAACCCAAGTCTCGAAGGACTAAGCTTCATTCTGAAGATAGTCCTAAATCTACATCAATTATCATCTATCAATAGGTATTGGGGTAATCTAACCCTGATTCTAGTCTTCTCTCAAATGGTAATCAGAACGTTGTCTTCACAATCTAGCTTAGACTTTGGAGAATCTGCTTTGTTCTAAAGTGGGTTCTGCATCTCAATCTGATTGGTGTCTTGGCAATCTAACCTCGACTTTCAAGGGTTAATCTCTTTTTTGGAGATAATCTTGAAACCTCATCATCTGTCACATCAGACTATTCTTTGAATCAACACGCTGCTCTCACATCAATTCAAAGAGGGGCAAAATGTAATACCCCAAAATTGGCACCTTACAATTTTAATCAATTTTGGTGCATTTCTTCAATTTCTACATCGTTAAATTCCTATTGTATTAGGCAATTCTATCTCCTAATTGACTTTATTTGACTTGGTGTCAAATGCAAAAAACCCTAAATTTGCATTAATCATACACTATATTTAATTCCTAAATTTTTGACATTTATTGGCTAAAAATCCCTATGATTAATTAATTTAATTCTAAAGTCCTAGTGCTTTTAAATTGAATTAATTCCACCCCCTTTAGCTAATACACATCAAGGGAATTAAATAATATTTGGTTATTTGAATGGATATCTTTATTTGGATTTATTAATTCAAAATTACTTGAAAAGCCACCCATGTGGCAATATTCATTCATTTAATTAAATAATTCATCAATTTGTCTCACCTTCCTCCATGGAGATGAAGAGTCAGTCGTTTCTTTCCAAGAAACTCTTCATCCTCTCTCGGGCTCTTCTATATTATGAACTCTTTTTCCTTCATTTTGGAGAGGCAATTTTAGAGTACCAAAACTATAGTCAATTTTTGTCTCAATTATCTCATGCTTTCAAGCTTTTATTGCATTATTAGTATAATCTCATGTTATTTAGCATTTAATTGCATTCTCATCTTAATATAGTTTTCTTGTTTGTTAGTAGCTTAATTCTCATGTTCATTTCAAGCTCTTTAGATTAGAATCTGCATTCTCATATTTCTTTCAAGTTCTTAGTTTAATTTACACAATCATCTTTAGCTTAATTCATTGCAATTTGATCATTTCAAGCTTTCAAATCCTCCATTTTAGAATTGGTCTAATAGTTTTTGGCTCTCATTTTGAGAGTAATTCAAACACCCCATCTAAATAGGAGGCAACAGGTCGATTCAATCGATATTACGAAGTAAATAACTCATATTTATTATCGCAGTTTAATTATTGAGCAATGACTATGTTGTGTCTATGGCTGGATTAGAGGTCCACGTTCATCTATAAACACCTATGACTATTGTTGGTAAGGTTTTTTACACTACCTTTGTTGTCATTCCTACTTAGGATCAATTTCAGGTTGAGCTTTGCATTCCATGGCTTTCCTCCATGCAAGCTATAGTCTCTCATATTCATAAGTGTATAAAGTTTCCCCACAAATGAGAAGTTATCATCATTAATCATTCCCTTTAAAAACCTTCATGTCCTTGAGATTGTGTTGATATAGATTTCTTTTAGCCATCTCTTCCTCAAAAATTGCCTAAGCATCCTAATCATCTATTTCAATCCTATTAATAATACAAGGTAGAAAATATTTTTGAGCTTAGCCTTCCTAAGGTTGATACCTCTTGCCACTATCTTACCTACCCAACGTATTCCTATGCCTATCATTCCTCAACCCTTAGTCCTTCCCTCCCTGGAACCTATGATTGTGGAACCTAATCCTTCAAGTTTATCTCATAAACCATTTGTAACCAACATGTTTGTCAGCATTGCAAAAACTATCAAGTTAAGGCTAAGGCTCATGCCCTTTCTTCTCTCATTGTGTCTTCCTCTCAACTTTTTCCTTTTTTTGATCAACCCCTGCTTGAGCATTTAAATGAAGTTAATCAAAACAACAGTATGAAAAAGGATAAACATGATGATTTTGTTTCTATTTTATATTCTATTAATCTTGATATGGAAGATACTCTTGATGATGATTATAATGCACATGTTAGTGATGATTAGTATGAGAATATTGATATGGATTATTATTTCCCTAACATGCTTTCTACACATCTTACAATCACTCCTAGTGAAGAGCACAGTGACTCCCACCAAAGTCCTTGCTTGGATCTGGTGGTGGTTCCTATTGTGTTGGATGTTGTTCCTCTTCCGAGTTGTTCACCCTTCCCTAACATTTTTGACCAAGATAGGGTGGCATGCAACATGCTTGATGTGCACTTCTCTAGAATGGTAGTCTTTATGTGTTTGTGTTGTGTTTCCCTCATGTTGTGCTTTTTGTTATATATTTTGTCTAGATTGCTTTAGACGATTCTTGACTATTCTATTGGCACAAGATGATAAAGTAGTCAAACATGTTGTGTGATTATTCTATTTGTATATATCTCCTTATATTTTTCCATTCCATGTTGTGTTGTATGATGAGCCATATTAATGGCATGTTTTATGATGTTTTACTATGACCTGTTAGGGTATTTTTATGGTTTCATGCAAACTTGGATGATGTTATGTGTGCTTTTATATGTGCATGGTTAATACTTTCAAATACTTTATAGATCAGCAGGATATGTGATTTAAAGTTGGAACTTATGGTTAAAACTTGTGAATTGTACATGAAAGATGAATTAAGTAGATATATATATATATATATATATATATATATATATATATATATATATATGTGTGTGTGTGTGTGTGTGTGTGTGTGTGTGTGTGTGTGTGTGTGTGTGTGTGTGTGTGTGTGTGTGTGTGTGTGTGTGTGTGTGTGTGTGTGTGTGTGTGTGTGTGTGTGTGTGTGTGTGTGTGTGTGTGTGTGTGTGTGTGTGTGTGTTTTTTAATGTTCATCTCTCCTTAGTTGTTTTGGGTTAGGATTCTTGCAGCCACATATCATGCAAGATTTAGATAATGAGATAATGTCTTTATGATTTAAATGATACAAACATATATGTTTTGAATTTGGCATATGTTACTAACTCCATGTGGGAACAAGTCAATGGCACATTCATTTGGGCAATGTGGTGGATTTGACAAGTTCCTTTGTAGTTGAAACAATAAAGGCATGACTGCATATTGCTCTCCCTTTGCAACGGTCAACCAATTTCTCATCATACTTGGGCACCAGTCTAGAAGCATGACCTGCTATATTCCTGGAAGAATTGTTCCCAAACATTATTGATTCTATTGTGTAATATTATGAATCTTAATTGATCCTCAATGTTGGAATGATCATAGTTTTAGGAATTAGTTTCTTAGTGTTTTCTTAAATAAGTTGTTGGCTTAACTTTCAAAAGTTAGTGAAAGTTAAGGAAGTTATCATAATTCTGTAAACAGCAAATAGAATTTAGTTTTCTTTCATTTCAAGTGTGCCTTTCAATGAATGAATAGAATGTACTTTGCAAGTTCTATCTTTTTGTCTTGATCACATCCTATTCACTCATCTGAGGGGGCCCACTTGGTGAGTGAATTCTACTGTTAGCTAGGATTTATTTCATGCTTTCCTAGATCTAGAGAGAACTCTGGTGTTCCTGCAGCCATTGGTAATAGAACTAATGGATTGTTCCTACATAAAAGATAGATAGAGCAGTACCTATCTGTTATTACTATTTTCAGTAGATTAAACTTATTCATTTCTCCTAGATTAGCATTTCAAGATTTTAAGTATTTTGAATTCAATAGTCTAGATTAGAGGCAATTAGGATGATTTAGAGCATATACTTTGCAGACACTATTTCAAGCCTACATCCCTAGTTGATATTATAAATGGGTTAAATGAGTTAATTAGTTGTTGTTTTAGATGTCCAATCTTGAATGAATGAGTGTTATGCTCCATGTATCTAATGCATTTATTTGGCTGATCATTTTGGCACCAATTTTGGGGATGGTATCAATCTAAACATAACCTAAGGGTCATTTTTCCCAAAGCTTTCCTAATATAGGTCCTAGTTCAAATTAATTTTTGTGCATAGAAGAAGAGACCATCTTGGATCATTTCTCCCTCAAAATGTTCACTTAGTTTCCAAAGAAATCTTACCCCCTGAGCAGGAAAATCCCCAAGAACTTGACCGTGAAGAGAATCAACCATTTGAGAATCCATTTGCTCACCTACATCAAGCCATTCCAACACCACCACCTACAAAAAGTGAATATCAAAACAATCCCTGGGCCCTTGTTATTTTCAGAGGACAAACCATAGCTCCAAATCCTCTAAGGATGACACTTTACACCTTTCCCTTTCCTATTATTGACCTGCATGACAATAAAAATCTCAAGAATATTCCCTCTTTTAGTACTTCCCAAGTTTTATGGCTTGATTACTGAAGACCCTAAGACTTTCCTTTTTTAATTTGATATCCTCTATAGAAGTTATGACTATACAACATATGCCCATAAGTTGAAATCATTTCCATCTACTTTGAAGGAGGCAGCACTGAGGTGGTTCATGGGTCTAAGAGCCAATGTTGTAAGATATTGGGATGGAATGAAGAATGCATTCCTGGAGAAATATAAAGAGTATTATTGGGGTAGTGATATGAAAGGTGATGAGATTTTTAAAATGACACAAAAAGATGAGGAAATGCTTGAAGATTATGTTACAAGATTATTGTTTAGCCTCGAGAAAAATACTCAACATACTTTGAATGAAGAATCCATGAAGCACCTCTTTTTATGAGGCATTAATGAGTCTTGCATGGAAGCTCTCAATTTGATAGCTGGGGGAGATATCACTCAAACTAGTTGGGATGACATTATGAGGATATGTATTAATTATTCCAAAGCTACATTGAAGAAAGAAAGAGGGCTCAGACAATCAAGTAGAAGAACTAATGGTGCTAGTTTCTCAAAGATGGAAATATATAATCTATTATCTAATTTCAAAAAAGATATCATTAACAATGTAGCCACCTAGTTGGATACCATGCAAGCCTAGAAGAAGCATGAAGAGGTAGAGGCTATGTTAGCTGAATTATGTTCCCATTGTAGGAAAAAGAAAAGGAACTACAAATGCAAAATAGTTGCATGCTTGGAGACTCAGTCAATGCCAACCGAATTCAAGGCTATTGATGAGAATGGAGAGGTATTTTATGTTTCTCAATGGAGACCATGGGCCCAGAGACAAGCTATGCCTCCTGACTCTTTGCACAATTTTGGTTTTAGTAATAATCAATGGCAAAACCAAAATTCTCATAATTTTGGTCCCCAAGGTCAAAACTAGAATAAAAATTGCTCTTATCCACCTCAACCACAATGGAGTAACCAACATTGGAAACATAAACCTCCTCCTAATTTGTGGCAGAAGCCCAATCAAAATTGGCAGCAACATAACCAATGCCAGCCTCTGTAAGGTAACTAGAAATAATCACCCCAATGGGGTCTAAATCATCCTAATCAGCCTAATCAACAAGCCATTATGCCACCTTCTCATTAGTAAGCTATAATGCCTCCACCTCCTACAGCTAATGAAAGGCCTCAAAAAAAACTTAGCTACCTGCTCAGCCTTCACCAAATCCTAACAACAAACAACCCAATCACCAAAAAACTTGTTCCATTATAGTAAATGATATTCACCTGAGATCAAGAGCTACATTACCTACACCCAAAGGCCCTGTTATAACTAAAGTTACCACTAAGAATGATAACCCTAAGAAAGAACCTACTATTCCTATATATCCTGCCATAGTAACTAAGGACTCACCATTTACTCAAAGGCTCATACAGTCTGTGACCCCAAAAGAAAGTTTGGCTACAACTGATCTCATCAACTAGCTGAAGAAAATGACTATGCAAATTCCTTTGTTAGATGCCCTTAAGGAAGTCCCAATATATAATAATCTTATCAAAGAAGCTTGTCTTAAACAACCTGGTCAGAAGAAGAAAGACCCCAAGATTGTTCATGTTCTTGGACAACTCTTTGATCTTATGTTGAGCAATGTCGTTCTACCCAAATATTCTGATATAGGTAGTCCTATTGCTACTATTTAGATTAATGGTATTCAGATCCAAAATGTTTTGATTGACTTAGGAGCATCCATTAATGTAATGACTAGAGAATTTTTGATAAGGCTTAACATCATTGACTTAGAGAAACTACTACAATCCTTTAGTTAGCTGACAATTCTACTGTTAGGCCTGATGGCATGGTAGAGGATATAGTTGTAACCCTTAATTCATTAGACTATCCCTTAGACTTTGTGATCTTATCTCTCAAAGCTACTCTAGGTGGTTATCATTTAATCTTGGGAAGACCTTTGTTGGCCACCATAGATGCCTGCATAGCTTTCCACTCTGGAAAGATGACTATATCACTTGGAATTAGTACTAAAATGTTAACTTTATATTCTCTTTCTAAACCATAGATGGAACTTGATCAAGTTGTTTGGCTTGACCTTGGTGACATTGAGCTAGAGGTAAATTTTGTAAATTAGTTAATGGTTATAGAGAGTAATCCATTTATGATATCCCAAGAAGAAGATGACATACTTGTTTCCATTCTGACCAACAAATATGGTGTTGAACCATTCTCATGTATTGTTCCTAACTATACCTTACAAACCATACTGCCTCCACAAAGCTCACCTCAACTTCCTACAACAACTGATTACCTTCATACATTTCTACCACATGAGATTAAGTCACCTTCATTTGCATGAGTTGTCATGTTGGACAAGAAAGTCAAAGTAGAAATTACCCCAACTAGGGAGTTGAATGTTAACAAGAACCTTTCTCCTGAACATTCAGCACAAATTCTCAAACTCCTACAAGATAGCCAGCAAGCTTTTGCTTGGGATTACACAGATATAAAGAGATTGGATCCAAGGCTTTGTACTCACCTAATTTACATCAATCCTAATTGAAAGCCAGTTAGACAACCTTAAAGAAGAATCAATACAGCACTAAGAGACATACTCAAAATTGAATTACAAAAATTACTTGATGTTGGTTTTATTTATCCTATTTTTTATAGTCAGTGGATCTCATCTTTGGTCATAGTTCCCAAGAAAGGAGGAAAATGGATAGTGTGTGTGGATTATAGGGAACTGAATACAACAACAAAGAAGGACCACTTTCCATTGCCTTTTATAGATCAAGTCCTAGATAACCTAGCTAGCAAAAAGTACTTTTCATTTTTGGATAGGTTCAGTGATTACAACCAAATACAAATAGCACCTAAGGACCAAGACAAGACAACATTTACATGTCCATGGGGACCTTTTTCCTATCTTGTCCTACCTTTTGGATTGTGTAATGCACCCGCTACATTTCAAAGAGCAGTGATTAGTATCTTTTCTAACATATCTGTTGATTGTGTGGAAATCTACATGGATGACTTTACTGCATATGGATCCACATTTGAGGAGGCTCATGCCAACTTCGACAAAGTCCTTAAAATATTCTAGGAACACAATCTCTCTCTTAACAATGAGAAGTACTATATAATGATGGAAGGAGATTTTTTAGGGAACTACCTTTCATCATTTGGAATGCAGGTTGATCCATCCAAAATAGAAGTCATTAACACACTTCCCATGCCAACAAAGTAGAAGGATGTTCAAAGATTCCTAAGCCACACCGATTACTATAGGAGGTTCATAAAATATTTTAGTCAAATTGTAGTTCCATTATGCAATCTCTTAAAGAAAGAATCAGACTTTGAATGAACTGAGGACTATGAGCAATCATTCCAATAGTTGAAGGATGTCTTGCCTAAAACACCTATCTTGAGAGGACCTTATTGGAATTTCCATTTCATATCCATATAGATGCCTTAGAATATTCTATAGGAGTAGTGCTTGGGAAGAAGGAAGGACTAGTAGAGCATGTAATATATTACATAAGAAAGAATCTACATGATGTTGAGCTAAATTACACTATCACTAAGAAGGAATTATTGGCAGTATATATGCACTTAATAAATTTAGTCACTACATTACTAGTTATAAAGTATTTGTGCATACAGATCATTCAGCAATCAAATACCTAGTGAACAAACCTACCATCTCAAGCAATTTAGCCAGATGGTTACTCCTCATGCAGGAATTTGATATCAAAGTTATTGATAAACTAGGGAAAGCTAATGTGGTATCCAATTTCCTATCCAGATTGCATGTTCCTGACAATCCTACAACTATAAATGATAGCTTTCCTAATGAGCATTTGTTCTTTATTATAACTCATAATCCATGGTATGTAGATATAGAAAACTACCTTGCTACAGGAAGTACATCTCCACACTTCTCTCCTAAGGAGCGTAGAATCCTAGTTGAGACAAGTTCTAACTTTTCATGGATTTCAGGATTTATGTTTTACATGGGTCTGGACCAAGTAAAAAGAAGATGTGTTTGTGAAGATGAGACATATGACATCCTTCATGCATGTCATGATGAGCCATGTGGAGGGAACTTTTTAACAAAGTGTACAACATTCAAAATTCTAACCACTAGTTATTATTGGCCTACCCTACAAAAAGATGTTGCTAAATATACCATACATTGTGAGAGATGTCAATGAATGGGCCATCCAACTAAATCAAATGAAATTCCCCTGTAGCCATAGGTAGAAGTAACACCATTTGACAAATGGGGTATTGATTTTGTGGGACCAATAGAACCTTCCTCTCATGTTAAGTCCTATATCTTAGTCTATACTAATTATGCAACCAAATACTGTACTAATTATGCAACCAAATAGGTAGAGGCCAAATTATTGAAGCATGCTAGGGATAAAAAAGTGGCTGAATTTTTGTATGATTCCATATTCATCTAGTTTGGTCTACCTAGAGAACTAGTCACTAATTAAGGTGCTCAATTCACCTCAAATCTGATCACAACCTTGATGAATGAATATAAAATTTGACATGGGAAATCTTCACCATATCATCCATAGGCTAATGGTCAATATGAAATCACAAATAAAGAAATAGAAGCCATTCTAACCAAAATAGTTGATGTCCATAAAAAGGATTCGGAAACTTCACTTCCTGAAGCCATTTGGGCATATAGGACTGCATGGAAAACTACAACTAGTTTTACACCATTTGAGTTAGTTTATAGAAAATTTGTTGTCATGCCTATCAATTTTTACCACAAGACACTTAGGACAATACTTGAGCTAGATATAGATCTCACTAAGGCTCAACATGACCGACTCCTCCAACTTAACAGCCTGGATGAAATCAGAAAACCCTCTTTTCTTAACATAGAGACTATTCAGCAACTACGGAAGAAATGGCATGACAAGTTCATTAAGGATAAAAATTTCACTATTGGTGACTGGGCCTTGTTATATGATTCTTGTTATCAGTACACTCTAGGCAAGTTTCACACACACTAGTTAGGTCTATATGAACTTTTTCTATTTTTGATAATGGAGTCGTATAGCTATCTACTATTGATTTGGTTCAATTCAAACTTCTAGTCAACAATCACCAACTCAAGCTCTACCACAAGCCGCAGAGTAGAGAAGAATTCCTTCATTAATTCACAACATAAGGCACATCTAGCAGTCCTACAATAGAAGAATCTAGCTCTTCTACCCAGATTGTCACTACTCTTTGATTTCCATCAGAGATTCCATAATAATATTTCACATCTTGTGAGATAACTACTCCATAATAAAATGTTCATCTCAACACTTTTATCTACCGCCTTTACAATTCATCATATCATTCCAGTAGCGGATGTTGGCACAACATCAACTCTCCTTCAGCAACAATAGGTTAGTAATGCATGCTATTGCACATATTATTTCATTTATTTATCTTTAGCAAAGATTATTTATTTTTTACTACTCTTGCATATGTGGCATGTGTAATACCCCAAAACTGGGCTATAAGTTCATTAACCTCCTACATCGACAAATCGAACGAAATTGACATCAAAGTCCTAATCTAAGGCACATCTAAACATCATCGAATCATAATTGATTATCTTAAATTCTACATCAGGGAATATTCCTAGTAATATTCCTAATCATCATAATTATCTTTAATTTTATAATTATTTGGAAATAAATCACATTTATCCTAAAATTTGATTAATTAAATATTTTGCATATTTAATTAATTAGATTTAATATCTTGCCACTTAATTGTTTAATTAAATTTAATTCTATCTATTATTAATTGTATTAGTTAATTTTGACAATAGATCAAAATTCCTATCTTTAATTGATTAAATTCTTATTTAATTAATTAAACCATGTTGTCATTATTTAATAATATAATTTTTAATAAAAGTTTGGTAAAATAGTTAATTAACCCATAAATTAATTATTTTATTTCAAAAATCAGTTGAGTTGAGGATAAATCACTTTATTTATTTATTTAATTCTTAATTATTATGCATATTCAAAAGAAACAGTTAAACTCCAAATCAGAAAATCAATGCAAGTTATTGACTTTTTGGAACTCAACATCCTTTTGGAGTTCAAAAAGCTGATCTAAACTCTAATTTGAGTTACAAAGCTATTTTTGCATGTTTTTGCATGATTTTGAGAATTAACTATCTTTCATGATCAGATAACTCAAAAATCAAGATGAGTTAATTTGAGTGATTTATGGCTTTTATCCATGCACCTCCAAAGCCCTGGATTTCTATAAATTAAAGGCTTCAGCTCTTCACAAATCATCTCATATTTTGCACAATCACGCTGGAGAATTGGAATTGAAGAATCAAAGCAACTTGCGAATCAACATCTTTGTGAGATCAATCTTATTTTTGCATTCATATTGCATATCATTGTTAGATTAGCATTGCATATCAATTTTCAATAGCATTCATAGCATATCAATTTCATCTAGCATAGATTCATATCAAGTTTTCATTCCTTATTGCATAGAAAATTCAAAAAATATAGATTAATTGCATTCAATTTCATATCCATCTTTTGCATTCAAATCCTTCATTTAGGTGTCGTCTAGGTCACTGATCTTGATAATAATCTGAGAACATTAATCTCGCACCTACTAGAAGGCAGTAAATCGCTTGGTTAGTTTAGCTTTTAATTTTGCACGATTTTGATTATAGCTAACCTCTAATGTTTTACTGAGTGTTGTGTCTACAGATCAGGTACAATTTTCACACACACATTTATGGCGCCCACCGTGGGGCCCTAAAATGGGTTTCCCTTCATTTCTATCAATTTTCTATCTTTTGAGGATAAGGGTTTCAAGGGTCCTGGTATACTCTGTAGGACGTTAAAATTTGGCACTTTTTCTATCAAAGTTGTCCGTACACAGTGATTTTTATCATTCTATCCGTACTTTCATACATCTCTGTATGAATTCTCACGTGAGATTTCACTTGCGTCACGTGAGATTTCTTTTTGTGTCGCACGAAATTTCACTGGTATCATTTTTGTGCGCGAAAAATCACTTTCTCGCACGAGACTGCAGTTCCTCACGTGAGACTTTATCTTTTATCGCGCGAGACTCCACTTCCTCGCGTGAGGCTTCATATTTTTGTCACGCGAGATTGTACTTCCTTGCGCGAGACTTCATCCTTCATCACGGGAGATAGTACTTCCTTGCGTGAGACTTCATTCCTCATTGCGCGAGATAGTGTTTCCTCACACGGGACCGCATTCTACCTCGCGTGAGATTTTGCTACAAAGACACATAATTTGTAGATTTGTACTTTCAGATTATTGATTTCTAATGCTTACAATTTGTTGTTGATTGGTCTTGATTTTGTACTTTCAGACGTGTGCTAAATTCTGGATTGTAGAGCGTTGGACCTAAGGTATTCTTCTCAAGCTGATAATATTTCAATTTGGATCCTAAAATAAATCTCTTATGTGTCTGGCTTGTGTGCATCCTTTCATGCTTTTATCTATTTCTACACACTTGCATAATTGATACTAGGTTGTAATCCCTTAAGGATTCATTAAGTAGTCTTAGAATACTTGTGATTGATCTTGATTGCTATCTTGGGTTATTGGACTCGCTAATCCGTCGGCCCCTCATTTCCGCCATGTGGTTGCAATCTCAGTGCCATAAAGGGGAGGGGTCAACAGGACAAAAGCGTTAAGTGTTCCACTTGGCAGCCCTTTTGTGCTTTTAGGAACTCACTTGTTTTCTAAGTTGGGGACTCATTTTCAGCTTGTGTGAGGTGTTAAGTGTTCCACCTTGTGGACTCATCTCATATTCGCTTTAAACGTTAAGTGTTCCTTTTTCTACTTTTTGGATGCTTTTGGTAGATTTGCTTTCGGAACATACATCTGTGCTCACATAGTAATTAGGCCCTATGAACACTATTCGTGATTCTTGAGAGATTGGATTCCTAGCGAAATCCTTCCTTGAAGACAGAATCCTTGTAGGTAGGGAGGATACTTAGTGCGTTTCACATTCAGCTTGGTTAGTGCGTCTTCTCTTATTGATCGACACATTCTCTCTCCGGAGGGGTTGATAGATCATGTGGGGTTGATATCATGAGCTTTGGTGAATCAAAATTGGTTAGTGTGTCTTCTCTTATTGATTGATACATTCTCTCCCCGGAGAGGTTGATAGATCACGTGGAGTTGATATCACAGACCTTGGTGGAACAAAACTTTGTCTTAGCATGTCGGATTAATCTGCTTGCTTTGTTTGGGTTAAAAGTGAAGAGGTGTCAAAACCTTGAATCTGGAGCCAAGTCCCCTTGTGGTATAAATTTGTGAGTCACCAATAGAGAGGGTTAACCGTAGCGGACAATCCCTTCACAGGGTAAACTGCGTTGACAGAACCTCAAGCAGTAATAGTCATTTTCGCCATGGTAGTGACGGCCGCCATATAAATGTCCTTGTGGAAGAAATCTCCATGGGTATGGTTCATTGTTGGGTTGTCAGATCTCCCTAGCAGCTCTTGAAGATTAAGTTCTCAGACTGTGTCAAAACCCTGGTGCGCCAGGATTGGAGTTCACCCCTTTGAATCATAAAAGTTGCAAAGTCAAACCATTACTAAAAACCCTAGAGAGGCCAATTTTTCATTCTCAAGTATATGTGTTATTGCAAAACTTTTCAGATCATACACAATTAGTACTCTTAGGGATTAGCACAATTTGGTCACTTGATTGTTCATGCGCAAGGTTGCTTTTGCCCTTGTTCATTGTTTTCAGTCATGCTTTTTTATCTACTTGGCTATTAAAAATGATCAAATCTGGTATAACCTTCAAAATTTGGACAATACAATTTGCAAACAATCCAGAACTGAAAACCTTAAATTTTGCAAAAATTGACGTAAAATCTTTTTGGAGTCAAAAGTCATTTCAAGAAGTCAACTATCGTATGAGTCTAGCAACTGTCATTTCATAGGCTACCCAGTGTCGTACGAGTCTACAGAGTGTCATTTGGAAAAATTTGAGAGAGTTGTCAGAAATTGTCAAATTGCAAGATATCCAATGTTTCCAGCCTAGTTCCAGAATCTGTCAAAAATATCATTGTGTCAGGAATAGAGCAGTAGTTATTGAAAATCAGTACACATGTCTCAAAGAATCAGTACACATGAGGAAGAAATTCTGATCACCGCTATGATGAAGCAGCTGCAAGCTATGCAAGTCCAGCTTGACAAACTTGAGAAAGAAAAGGAACCTCTATACTCTTTTCCATTTGATAAAGACTTGTACATGTCACCATGCCCCCGGAAAAAATTTGAGCAATATGATACCTCTTCCACAGAGAGTGACACATCTAGCTTTGGAGACTATGATGACTATGATGATAGACGATGTAATGATACCTATGACACCTCTGTTCCTAAGAATCCTCCTCGTTGTTCCTTCCTGCTTACTACAAATGGGTCGTCACATTGGATAGATTGTGATGGTGATCCATATGATTCTAATTTTGAAAGAGATTTTGATGGCTTTTGTGGACAATACCTTGATGATGATCCATCTACTACTGCTGAGGACTATAAAATACATCGTGCTAGCTTGAAACGTCAATACTATACAGATCTCCCCTCTAAGAACTCTCAGGCTAAAAATAAAGATTACACTCTCAAGCAAGATCATGTTAATGTTGGACCTTTGTCTTGTGATGGTTCCCTTCCATCCCCTACTTCCTACAATACCCATACATTTCCTAAAGCTTCTGAGTCTTTCAAATATTTCACAGAACCTTCATCTGACACAAGCCCTGATACTTTTCATGCAGTTCCCTATAGTTATCCTCCAGGGCTACCTCTTAAAGAAACTCAAGCTAACCTTCACTTGGCTACAAATACTTTCAATAATGATAAACCTAAAGAGCCTAAGCCTTCATATGCTATAATGCCTACTTCAGCTAGTCCTCCACCATCTCTTCCAAAGTCTTCCATACAATTCCAACATGCTTCCTTGTCCTTAGAAGTGGCTCCATGTCAAGAGGACTCTAAAAATGATGAAGAAAATAACATAAAAAAAGATCAAGATCAAGAACCCTCCATGTCATCCACTCCTTTTTCCGATGTCTCTTATCCGCTTCATGGTTCTTTTGATCCTGCACACCCTTTTTCATGCATTCCACCATGTCTTAAGTCTTCACCTAAGCAAGATCAAGCTACTACTTACACTGTTGAGCTTTTTGAAAATCAAAATAACCTTACTACGCTTGCGCTTTCTAAAGATGATATGTCCATTAAGGTTGGTAAAAATAGTGTTGTTACTTCCAATGTTAAGCCTATTGAAAATCAAGAGACAAATTATGCGCTGGTGCTATCCAAAGATCCTTGTCAAGATCAAAGTCTTCCATCTTCTTGTTCTACCACTCCATGTTCACTTCCACTTTCTACTCTTCCTAAGTCTTTGCAAGCTTTGAACAATCCTATCAAAGAAGGTTCTCATATTCAAGATGTCCATGATTCTATTGAAAATTCTAATGCTCACTCTAAAGATGCTGATATCCTTGGTTGTCATATAGATGCTGATGAACTTATTGATTATCCTTTTGTGTCTTCCACTTCCATCCTTGGACCTCTTCCACCACTACAAAGGGCTTCATGCCTTCCTTCCATCTTGGGTCCTTATGTCCCTTCACTTTCCCCTCCTAACTCTCCTAATTTACCATCCATCTTGGGTCCCTACGTCCCTCCATCTCCTATCTTTCCTCAAAATCAACATAGATGCATACCCCTGAATCCTTTTCATCCACCCACCCATCTAAACCAGTCGTATCCTCCCTCTTCCACAAATCCCAAGTCTTTTGGAAGTAACTTGAATGTTCAATACAAGAAAAAGAAGCAATACAAGAATCCATCCAAAAAAAAAGATCACCGTGTCTCCTCTAATAGACATGGAAACATAAAGTCAAAAGAGATATCTAAAAAAAAAACTACAAGACAAGTATGGGTTCCAAAATCCATCATTGAAGATATTCTCTCTAGATCATCAAAAGGAAATAAAAAGCCTACAGCTATATGGATTCCAAAGTCTCTCTTGAAAGAGTCTGGTGTTGAGCAAAAAGTGAAATTGACATTCAAGCTTCCAAAGGCTTCCACTTCATCTCCCTCCAAAAATATTCTTCCATTCCATGTGCCTAAACCACAACCTCTGCTATCCATTCACCATATTCCTTCACGTATTCCTTCATTCACAATTCCTCCATCCTCTCACCACCCTTCAAGGTATGTGTTGATGCTGAGTTTTCCTTCCTTTCCATCTACCCTTTCACAATCCTTCCATTCATTATCCTTCTACATTCTATCATTTTTCCTCATTTGCCTATTCCTCCTATCTTCCAACCTCACTTGCTTTGCATAAAACCTTACCCTCCATTTTTCTCTTCCATCTCCCTTTTCCTATCAGCATCTTTGAGCATATCATTTTGAATCCTTGGCATATCATGGTTTATCTTTTCAAGGAGCATTATCTAAAAAGCTTGCCTTCTTCCAAAAAGGAAAAAAAATAAAAGAAAAAAAAATTGAAAATGTGCCCTGGTGAAAACCTGGAAACAAGCACCTTGGTAGCAAAAGTAAAGAGAAATAAATTCATCCTATGGTGAAAACCACTCCCTTGTGGCACCTTGGATAAGTACCATGATGAAAACCTGGCAATCAGGCATCATGTGTAGTTCTTCTACATATTCCATCCATTCCATCTTCTCTCTTTGATCTTGACAAGGTTGACCTATACACGAACATTTGGCTATCTTGTGAGCTATCTTATGATGATCTTGCTTTCATTCCCTTCCTATTTAGCCTTTATGTCTATCTTCCTCCATTCATTTTCACCTGTTGCTATCCTTTTCCCCTTTGGTCTTGATCTAAGAAAAAAAGAGTAAAACACAGTGCTATGAAGCCTCTTGACATGTCTACTCCTTTGGACTACATCCTGTCCTTCTTTGGCAGTACGCTTTTGTGACTTATATCCTATGCTGGCCTTTCATTGCTTGTCTAAATGCACTTTACATGACAATTTTTCCCTAGCTTGGGTATTCTTGAGGAGTTTTCCCTTGAGGATTTCTTCCCTTCATTATCCTTTATTCTCTTGTCTTCCATCTCTTCCACTAGCTTGTCAATCCCTCTTGTTCTCCACCTTGCTAGACATTGGGACTGCACGATATGATCTTGCTTGAGAGTTTGCAATAGAAAAATATGCTATCAAGTATACCCAGTATCAGAATAATTATCAGAATCAGTATTAGAACCATTATCAGAATCAGTATCAAAACCAGTATCAGAATAATTATCAAAATCAGTATCAGAATCAGTATCAGAACCAGTATTAGAACAATTATCAGAATCAGTATCAAAACTAGTATCAGAACAAGTATCAGAATGGGCCTACAGAACTAGTATCAGAATGCCTACAGGGGCTACACCTTTCTCTTTAATTTATGGGTCTGAAGCAGTACTGCCTATTGAGGTTGAAATCCCATCACTCAGAATCAGAATGCATGGACTTGTTACTGATGAAGACTACAAAGTGTCTAGGTTACAAGAACTTGAATTACTAGATGAGCACACGCAAGCAGTGTATGATCATCTCAGGGTGTATCATAAAAGAATGTCTAGAGGCTACAACAAGAAAGTCAGACATAAAGAAGTTCAGGTTGGTGATCTAGTGTTGAGAGAAAATCCTAAAAATCAATCACATCGAGAACGCAAGGGGAAGTTCGAACCCAACTGGCTAAGTCCCTTTGTAATCACTGCTACTTTTGGCTCTGGTGCTTATCAACTCTCAACGACTGAAGGAGAACAGCTCCGAGAACCAATCAACGTTCTCCATCTGAAGAAATTATATGCCTAAGGCATTCAGTGCTTGGTAAATGTCCTTAAAAAAATCTTAAAAATCAGAAAAAGTCCTGAAAAAATGAACATCTTGGTGAAAACCTAGCAATAGGCACCTTGATGATTCACAAAAAAATTTAAAAATATCAAAAGTACAAAAAAAAAATTGAAAAAATGAAAAATATGAAAAAATATGAAAAAGAAAAAGTGCCTTGGTGAAAACCTGGAAACAGGCGCCTTGGTAGCAAAAATAGAATCTCTGCCAAGATGGTGAAAACTCGGCAAACGGGTGCCACTTGTTCAAAAATGCTCCATCTATTAGCACAATCTTGGTCTTTCCCAACTTTCAGTCTTGCTTTAGTTTGTACATATCTCCCGGTTTGTTTCTGCATTTCCAGTTTTCAATAAGTCAGTTTGTACACCAATCAGCTTGAGCGTCTGTATCCTATCAATGTTTAACACTTGGGGGCAATCAATGTCATATCTTATAGTCTCCAATGTATCTTAGACATGTCATATCCACTCAGAGTCCTTTGAAGTTTCATGTGAGTCAATCAGTCAGTCTTGTCTCCAGAAAGGATTTTGCATCTATAACAACGCAATCAAACATCAAACTCAAACTAAAAATGATCTGTGCTTTTTACATGCTTTTATCTCCTTGTATGCTTACTGATTCACATTGAGATTTTTGCATATTGTGTCCCTTCGAGCTCTTCGATGATGTCCTTTATAGGATTTAGAGAGTGATGACTAGGGGCATAATCTTTTCTTTGTCTTCTGCTTGTATGTAAAAATCTAACAGCTTTGGAAATTCTGGATTGAAATGGTGTCCGACTGTAAGAGCCTCTATCTCGAATTGGATGGCCATGCGTACCTCGACCATTGATACCCAAAAAAAATTCAAGGACGTTTGATCTAACTATTATCTTTTTGAAGTAATTTCTTTCTCCTACTGTGGAACGCAATCTTGCCTAAGGATGTGAATGATAAAGGGTCACTACGAGTAATTCACATTGGATTTAGAATAATCTCTTGACTGTTTGATGTGTTTGCAAACGCAAGGCATACTCAGGTCATCATGATGTTTATGTTTTGATGCTTGTACAAATTGCTATATCAAAATGGATATGATATTCAGGTCATCCTGGCGTTTGTGCCTTGATGCTTATATCTAATCTGACATTTCAAAAACAAAATCAATATTCATATATCCATGGTTGTTGACTAGTGGGTGTTGTATTGATTCTTGCGCATACAAATTGATATTCATATGTCTATGGTTTCATGGCTAGTGGGCATTGTATTGATTTATCTGGTTACCTAAAAGTTCAATGATGATAACAAATCGACATATGATCAGTGACTAGACCCTCGATCTTAGGTTGCATTTCATTTTGCATGTCTCATTTCATTTTGCATGTTGCATGATCTCACAATGATTAAACGAACTTCAATGCTTAAATGATTCTTCAAATTGCCTCTTCCAATCTAACAAGAGCTGAATCCCACACGAAGGTTCCTCCAACGAAGCAGCAAGTAGAATCTTTTTCGGGATCAAAATTGAAATCTGAGATCATTTATCTTATTCACTGCTTGCATAATCAACCTTCAATCATCACAGAAATCCAGTATTCAACTCAACTGATTATCTTTCATCAAACTATCAAAATTTCAACTTGGTCAACCATGGTCAACTCATGGTCAAACCTAGTCAAATTTGGTCTCCAGGACCTTCCAAACGATGCAGAATGCATTCTCGGACGTATATAACCACTTCTCAAATTCATTAACATGCTTCTGAACTATCAACGCTGACCTTTTCTTGTCAGATTTCAATTTTAATCCCAAAGGGGGCATAGTATTACACATCATTCAAAGTCTATCGATCAAGTCTATCAATATCTTTCATCAGTGATCAAGACAAACAATCACATCTAGTTACTGACTCATCAAAAGTCCTCATCGCTCAGGGCAAATCTATCATCACTTGGGGCATATCAGATTCATCAAGATCCATATCAATCTAGTATTCTCCTAATCTTGTAAACTGTATCACTTTTTGCGACCATCAGATCATAGTGTTCTTTCCTTGGTTCTTCGGCAACTAAAGGATTCGAATGTGATACCTACTAGTTCTGCTAAGACAATCAAGTCTAGAATGGGTCACTCACTTCTTATCAATCCTAAGGTTCAGAATCAGGTATTTTGACACTTTTTCGCAATCATTGGTTCATTGCTGCTATAGTAAACATTATCTCTGGTCATTCAGGACCTCCTATCTCAATATCTTTCAATCGGTTTCTATCTTGAGATCGGTTTATCTTTTGAATCAGTTTCATATCTTTATCAAACACAGACTATCTTTGAACCACTGCGCTTCGCACAATAATTCAAAGAGGGGAAAAATGTAATACCCCAAAAATGGGCTATAAGTTCATTAACCTCCTACATCGACAAATCGAATGAAATCGACATCAAAGTCCTAATCTAAGGCACATCTAAACATCATCGAATCATAATTGATTATCTTAAATTCTACATCAGGGAATATTCCTAGTAATATTCCTAATCATCATAATTATCTTTAATTTTATAATTATTTGGCAATAAATCACATTTATCCTAAAATTTGATTAATTAAATATTTTGCATATTTAATTAATTAGATTTAATATCTTGCCACTTAATTGTTTAATTAAATTTAATTCTATCTATTATTAATTGTATTATTTAATTTTGACAATAGATCAAAATTCCTATCTTTAATTGATTAAATTCTTATTTAATTAATTAAACCATGTTGTCATTATTTAATAATATAATTTTTAATAAAAGTTTGGTAAAATAGTTAATTAACCCATAAATTAATTATTTTATTTCAAAAATCAGTTGAGTTGAGGATAAATCACTTTATTTATTTATTTAATTCTTAATTATTATGCATATTCAAAAGAAACAGTTAAACTCCAAATCAGAAAATCAATGCAAGTTATTGACTTTTTGGAACTCAACATCCTTTTGGAGTTCAAAAAGCTGATCTAAACTCTAATTTGAGTTACAAAGCTGTTTTTGCATATTTTTGCATGATTTTGAGAATTAACTATCTTTCATGATCAGATAACTCAAAAATCAAGATGAGTTAATTTGAGTGATTTATGGCTTTTATCCATGCACCTCCAAAGCCCTGGATTTCTATAAATTAAAGGCTTCAGCTCTTCAAAAATCATCTCATATTTTGCACAATCACGCTGGAGAATTGGAATTGAAGAATCAAAGCAACTTGCGAATCAACATCTTTGTGAGATCAATCTTATTTTTGCATTCATATTGCATATCATTGTTAGATTAGCATTGCATATCAATTTTCAATAGCATTCATAGCATATCAATTTCATCTAGCATAGATTCATATCAAGTTTTCATTCCGTATTGCATAGAAAATCCAAAAAATATAGATTAATTACATTCAATTTCATATCCATCTTTTGCATTCAAATCCTTCATTTAGGTGTCATCTAGGTCACTGATCTTGATAATAATCTGATAACATTAATCTCGCACCTACTAGAAGGCAGTAAATTGCTTGGTTAGTTTAGCTTTCAATTTTGCACGATTTTGATTATAGCTAACCTCTAATGTTTTACTGAGTGTTGTGTCTACAGATCAGGTACAATTTTCACACACACAGCATGGTGGGACCCATGCCTAACCTTAGCTGAGGGGAGGGAATATTTAACCATGTGTATATTCAAACTTTTTCTTGTCTTTTCAAAATATTTGTGCAAATGTTTTTACAAGTTTTATGTAATCTGTCAATAATTTTTCCATATCCTATTAATGATGAAAGCAAGGGTAATTAAGGTGCCAAGTCATGATTAATTCATTAAGTACCTTTACAACATGCTGAAAGTAGTAGACTTTGGCATGTGTGAAGGTAATTACAGAATGTTATGGTAACCTTTTTATCTTATGAGAAATTAATGTTAGAGTAATATTTAGTTTACTTAATAATTAAATCATATTGATTTAATTAGTTAAGTTATTACTCTTTAGTGCTTAAGCTTTCTCTTAGGTGCATTAATAATTAATTCTTTTATTAATTATTAATGTGCAACCTAGCTTTTTTAGGCTTTAGGGTTTTGTTCACCTTTATAGGTTGAACCTTGTAATTCTTTTTTCATTAACTTGGATCATAATTTTGGTCTCACATTTTGAGTAACTTATGAGTTTTGCCTTTTGCTTCTTTCTACTTCTCTCCTATAACAGGTTATTTGCATGTAGGTATTCTTAGCATTTTGTGGATTTACATCTCTCAAATCCTACATGGTATCAGAGCTCCCTTGTTGCTACCTGTTATGGTGTTTTTGAAGTAGGTTTTGAGGTTACGGGTTTCAAGTTTTTGAAAAAAAAATTTATTGAAGGCATTTTGGGCTAAAACTAACCTCACCAATGGATTCAGAGGATCATTCAGACAAATTTTGATATAAAATTCAACCACCTTTGGGTACTGGAGCAATTTGTGACAATTTGCTATGGAACTAGGGTCGTACGAACCTGACACACTTCTTGAGGCGTGAGACACTGAGATTTGAGTGCAGAAGGTATGAAGGCAGATTTTTTCTACATAGGCAGTTTTGACTGCTTAGTGGGCAGTTTTCGGTGCTGTAAGGAGTTTTTTTGAAAATTTTGACTTTTTCAGAATCTGTGCTACTCCAAAAAACTGGCACCCATTTTTGAGAAATTTTGGCATACGATATCAAAAATTGAAGTGTGATATATCATTGGAAAGCTCTTTCCGAGCCTGATCCAATCATGCTAGTTTCATTTTCAAATTTTGCCATTTGATGAGTTATTTTTGGCGTCAAAGTGGAGGCATCTGAAAATCAGGTTTTTTCCTTATTTTTTTGTGCTTACATACTTATTTGAAGTGTATGGGAGATAGTATAATATTTTGTTGGGGGGGCACAAATTCTCTTTCTATCATTTATTTCAAAGAGACCCTTCTACTTCTATCTTCTTTCTCTCAATGGCGGACTCTTCTATTGCCCGCCTTACACCTCACAACTATCACACTTGGAAAGGACAAATGACCAGATTGCTTATGGAAAAAGGGTTATGGTCATGCCTCAATGAGGTTCAACCAGTTCTACAGCAGCCTTATGAGGCTCTTATGCAGAGAAATAGGATGGATGAGGCAATGGGCCTCATTGCAATGAATATCTCAGATGGGTTGTTGTTCCACCTGGATGGTTTGACCACACCTAGGGATATGTGGAACAAGTTTTCCACCTTGTTTGGCACAATGAATCAGTTCAGGGTTCTCCAGATAGATGCAGAGTTCACCTCCTTGGTACCTGAACCATTCGCCATCATTGAGGACTTCTTGATGAAGTTCAAGTCCCTTCAATCTATTTTACAGGTTGCTAGAAAGATGAAGTCAGATGATGAGTGTATCTTTTTGATACTCTCAAAGCTTCACAGCCCTTATCAGATTTTCACTTCTACCTTCTACTCCACTATGGATGCACTGGGTGCATGACATGTTATGCCCTCTTTTGAGACCTTTTGTGATAGGTTGACTCATGAGCAGTCCAAGCTCAATCAAATGGATTCACTTATAGGTTCACAGTCACAAGTATTGCTTGCCAAGACACCTCAGGATACACAGAAGTAGAAGCTGAAGCCGAAGCAGATATCTGATTCCTCTTCTCAGCACTCTACTGGCCCACCATCTTCTTCTAAGAAGGAGAAAAAAAAGATTGAGAGCCCTACATGTTCCTATTGTTAGAAGGGGCCTCGTGATGAGTCACATTATTTTCAGAAGAGATTTGATGGCTATGAGAAATAGATTGCCGATTGGCAAGCTCTTCTTTAGAAGAGCACTGTTTCCTCTCCATCCTCTTCTACCTCATAGGGGTCTACTTTTCAGTCTTCTACCTCATCTTCAACCTCTGGATAGGATTTTGGATAGGGTCATGCATTATGGGCTTCCATTGCATCCCCTTCACAGGTCCCTTGGATACTGGATTTTGGTGCTTCTCACCATATGGCATCTTCTTCAAAGATATCTTCTTTTGAGGCTTCTCTGATTCCTCACATTCTCATGGGGAATAACATTGTTATGCCAGTCTGTGGGAAACGGTACATTCAATGATGTATTGTATGTTCCATCTTTATCTACAAACCTTCTCTCGATTTATCAGATTACACTCAGTGGGTTAGGGAAGATAGTTGAGTTCATGAAAGATTCAGTCTTCATCCAGGATAGTGCAATAGGAGACATTATTGCTACAAGGACAGTTGATCATTCCACCCATCTCTACACCTTTCACACTTTGGTCCACCATCGCCATTATCAGAGCACAGCTCTCCTCTTCCACGAGTGCATCATGTGGGGCAGACAAGTCACTTGAACCTCTTTGTTGTTCCTAAGACCACTTTTGTGACTACCTCACTACATCTTGTTGAGGTTTCCTCTCTTTAGTAGGACTCTTTTTCAGCACTGCCAGACCCTCTAGCTCCATTCATCAAGCCACCAGGTGCAGTTGTTGAGGATTCTAGAGAGGAAATTCATCTCCTCTCTCCTAACAGTGTCAATGCACCTATCATACCACCTACATTGGGGATTCCCTTTCAGGATTCTTGTGTCTACTCCTTTGACCATCAGCTCAGTCTTCTAGTGACACCTCATATTTCAAGGTTACCTCTTCAGTGTTCACTACCTTTCACTCCTTTATATTGGAGTCATGGTGGTTTGTTCATCGATCCAGGGGTTCTTTCATTCTGGGGGGGCTTTGGAGCCTTGACCTTCTCTCACGAGGGGGGTTGGCAGCACGCATTGTACTTATGGCTTTGAGAGAGTCTCTTGAAGTCATGTTTTTTTATCATTTTCTTGTTTTTATATCTCTTTTTGGAGAGAATTTTTTCCTACTGGGTTTTCTCCTTTGCCTCCAGTTTATAGAGATTTCCTTGTATTGGGTACCTAATTAGGCCTTATTGCCAGGACCCATTTCCTGCTTTCATAGTTGTGCTAGGTTAGCTTACCCCCTACACTTAGCTTAAGGGGGTTGTTAGAGTAATATTTAGTTTACTTACTAATTAAATCATATTGATTTAATTAGTTAAGTTATTACTCTTTAGTGCTTAAGCTTTCTCTTAGGTGCATTAATAATTAATTCTTTTATTAATTATTAATGTGCAACCTAGCTTTTTTAGGCTTTAGGGTTTTGTTCACCTTTATAGGTTGAACCTTGTAATTCTTTTTTCATTAACTTGGATCATAATTTTGCTCTCACATTTTGAGTAACTTTTGAGTTTTGCCTTTTGCTTCTTTCTACTTCTCTCATGTAACAGGTTATTTGCATGTAGGTATTCTTGGCATTCTATGGATTTGCATCTCTCAAATCCTACAATTAATCCACTGAACTGGCCATATTTTGAGAAGCGAGTTCTGCATTTCTAGAAGTTTGAACTATTGATTTCTGTGTGTGCCAATTCTTTGCAAATTCTAGCTCTTCATCTGGGATTTTGAGATTATTTATTCCTATAGTATGGAAGCATGGGTGGTGATTTAGTAAGGCATGAGACTTCTAATCATATGGTACTGTTAAATGATCTTCCTTGTCAACAATTGTTTGAGTAGAAAGGCTGACTGGATTATTATTTAAATTTGAGTACCTTTGATGATGAGGTGGCCTTTCAATTTTTAAATACTCTAAGAGATGGAGTTGCAGTAGTTAAAGGTCTCTATGTAGAGTGCAGTGAAGAAATTATTACTAAAGTATCTGGGTTGCCTCAAGAGGGAGAAAATTATGAGGACTTAAACCCTCGCTCAGCTAGGGCATAGTTCACATTGCATGGTGATCCCAAGCTGGTTGTTGACAAGAAGCAAGGAACATCAAGGATTTCCTTACCATAGGAATATATGCATCCAGCATTGTACATGATGAAGTATTTCACCTATGAGGGTCGATATACCTAAATGCATGGGATACATTTAAAAATCCTTAGCATCCTATGTCATGTGAACAGACCGATAAATCTTCCCAACTTTCTGTTTAATATTTTGAAAAAGTAAGATGCAATGTACAAGTGGGTAAGCCTCAATCTGTATCTCATCGTTGTTTAATCAAATTAATGGTAGAGAGAGAATTAAACAAGTATGCATTACGAACATGGCAAGAAGTTTTAGATATTGATGAAATAATGCCTAGAACAGTCGACCCTAGAGGTCAAGGGTTTAGAAGAAAAGAGAAAACAACCTAGGGTATTGTTAAAATTGTTGAAAGGTTGGAAACCACTGTTGAATCTTCCACCTCTACCCCTAGGCCTACCAGAAAGAACATTGTTGACCCTACTTCCACTACTCCCCAAAAAAATAAAGATAAAAAAATTTTTGCTTCACAAAACCCCAAGTCTTCCATAAAAACTAGGTCTTCTAGTAGACAAGGAAAAGGATAAGTCCCTAAAATTGAGGAGTTAACCCCAGAATCACAACCTGACACAAAGGAAATTAATGAAAGGATTGTTGAAACTCCTTTTCCAAAGAAGAAGAGAGCAACCAAAAGAACCTCCTTTAGCTTCTACTGAAGGAGCCTCTTCTAGTAAAAGGAGGCAGAAAAACCCTAAACACTCATCTGGAACTCCTATCCGGTGAAGTGTTTGGTTCGCTCCTAATTTGCCTCAGGCTGAGATATCTACATCTCTTGTAGTCAATTTGGATTCTTCAGATTCTTTTGAAACTTTTTATGTAGAAAATATAGAAAATAAAAGTGATGACTGGATAAACAGTGAGAGTTCTCCCTCTCCAAGAATGCATGATGTTGTTGTGTTCCCAAATGAATCACCTGTGTAACATGAAGAAAATAACCCTAATTTTATCATTATTGAAAGTGATGAAGAAAGTTTAGTATTAGGAAAATATGATGAACCATATAATTCAATGAATGTTGATGAAAAATCCTTTGGAGGAGACATTCCATCTAATCAGAATGTTCCTACAACATTAGAGGAACTACCCTCTAAAGATTTCCCTGAAATCAACATGGAAACTATTAATTCTATTTTTAAGAAACTCAGACATGATGGGTTAGACACCCTTACCCAGGTGGTCGAATAGTATACATAGAAGAATCCTGAGAGGACTATTATTTTATGGGTAGATAAAACTAAGGCAAAAGGGATTCCTAATCTAGCCCTAGGATGCACTAATGTTAATAATCAGGGACCAATGCCACCCCCAGACTTATCTACTCCTTTGACAATTGGGTTGAGTTTATATCAATAGATGTCATTAGATAAAGTGTAGTGGCAATTAGAGAAGAAGAGATTGAATCAAATTATTGATGAGAAGGCTCATCAAATTGAACAATAATCAGATAAGATTGTGGTGTTGGAAGAGAAAGTTACCCAGATTACTAGACTGGTCCCAGAGATGATGAAGTGCAAGTCACCTTCTTAGGTATATGCACTATTCCTTAAAGAACAATTTTTGAATTATCAATTAACAAGAGTAGTTCAAGGACTTAGTCCTTTGGTTTCCACACTAAATGAGTTTTATGATGCATTCCATTCTTCCCCAATGCACATTTAGAATTTGTTATGTGAATTGTATTTACATAACCTAGCAGTTCCTAATAAGAGAGACTGGAATTCTCTCATGTATGTGGGATATCGATGTAGTGGCATTCTTGGGTATTCAGAAAATCTACATGGTGATGAGTTGAAGTGGTTTTTTGTTTCTCGACTACAGCTTTGACCAAGGATCTCAGTTATTGAAGAATCTCAGTCACTAAAGGAACTTGATAAAACCTCTAGCGCTCAATGGAACATGTACTTGATGATGCCTGTGGTGCTCGGTCGACGTGCTTGCTTGGTGATGCTTAGCGTGCTTAGTTATTTTACTAGTGCTCAGTAGTTCTTGTTTACCAACTCAAGTTCTTAGATTTTTGGTTGGCCAACTTGGTGTATTTATTGTTGGTATCTTGTGTTGTATTCTCCTATGTGGATCTGGAGGCCGACATGGAGGATTAATTGTCTGTAAGGCTATTTGTGAGCCAACTGTTGTTGCATTTAATATGTATTTTTAGTAGAAGCTAACTTGGCTTAGGAGTTAATTGGTTCTTCCAACTGACTTGTGGTTGAGGAAATGTATTTAAGGAGTGTTTGGGTAGTTTTTTAGGTAGAAGATTGAGAGTCAAAAAAGTGGAAGTAGCTAAAATGGATAACAATTGGATCCTGTGAGATCTTGAAGATTAGATTGTTTATCTGATAATTGTAATAGAAGAGCTAGTGGTTTGCATGCTTGGGAACAAGGAGATTACTTGGTGGCTTACAAGATCAATTTTAGATCTGCCTTAGTGTTTCCATCAGTTGCTGATGTGCTTCAAAGCTAGACTAGCTAGAAGATTACAAAAATATTGTTGTAAGTGATTGTATTTGGTCCTAACCCAGAAGGCCTTACAGCTGGGCATGTTGAATGAAAATCTATTTAAAGCATTATATTGTTGTATTCTGTTGTGGTTTTTTTTGTTGTTACCGCTCATGTAGACTTGGACTGTCCATTCCTATATCTTTCCTTGCCTACCCCTACGTCAGGTGGTATCAGAGGTTGAAGTTCTTGAGTGTGTAAATCGATCTCCAAGTTGAGGCAGTTTGCACTAGGACCTTGGTTGGTGATTTGTTACCTTGGGTTTTCAAAGACCTTGAAGGATGCCTTCGAGAAGATTGGTCCATAGGGTGATTGTAGATCTCTATGATGCTATGGAATCAAAGATTATAGAGAAAGTTAAAGTCAATTTCAGATCTGAGATGGAATTGATGAAGAATGACATGATCACTGACATCATGAGGGATATTTATAGTATGCCAAGGAATCTTGATACTGAAGATGGTTATGATGAAGTTGTTGAAGACTTTGAAGCTGCTAGATCTAATAGAGATGACCCAAGGGATAGATCTGGTGAAGATAGAACTAGTCGATTGAATAGATCTGGAGTTCGGTTAAGTACTAGTTACCGAATGGAAGTCTCTACTTTCTCTGGTACTTTGAGACTTGAGGATTTGATTGATTGGATTGGTGAGTTAGAAGATTTCTTTGAGCTTAAAGAAATTGAAGATCCTCTTAGAATAACATTGGCACAGACTAAGTTGAAAGGACATGTTGCTCTTTGCTAGAAAGAATTACAAAGAGATAGAGAAGATGAAGGTGAAATGAAGATCAATTGGTGGAAGTTGATGGTAACTAAATTAAAATCTAAGTTCATACCTACTGACTATGAGCTTGACTTGTTTAAGAATTTGTAGAGTCTGAAGCAAAAAGATTTGACTATGGAGGACTATACTGAGGAGTTCTATAAGTTGACTATTTGGTCTAGACACAAAGAGCTTGGTAAAGAAAAGGTAGCTCGGTATGTGAATGGTTTGAGATTCAATATTTAGGATGAGCTTGGTATGTTGAAGATTGATTTGATTGAGGATGCTTATTAGTATGCTCTAAAGGTAGAAGATAAGTTGAAAAGGAGACAACAAGGTAATTCTTGAGGGAATGAGAAGCTTGATCACTTGGTGAAGGATAAACCGACTGTTGAAGATGAACCAAAAACTATGGAACCGAAAAAGAAGACAGGTAGGGTTATCTTTAAGGGCACTTGTTATAATTATGGTGAAGAATGACATAGATATTTTGAGTGCAAACATAAGAATTTTTGTGATCGAAGGAATGTTGTGGTGAATGGGAACATTTAGAAGGAACCTGAATCTAAGAACTTGTTGGTTCGAAGAACATTGCTCAGTGCAAAGGTGGAACCTTGTCAGAGGAGTAATTTGTTCAGAACTCGGTGCAAGTCAGGAGGTAAACTTTGTGATGTAATTGTGGATAGTGGTAGTATTGATAACCTTGTAGATGAGGAGATGGTTTAGAAATTTGGTTTGAAGAGAATGAGACATCCTTATCCTTATAGGATTGGTTGGTTGTAATATGTTCATGCTCTAGAAGAGAGGGAGCAATATCTTGTTGATTTTCAGATTGGCCAGTATAAGGATCAAGTGTTGTGTGATATTGTGGATATGAGTAGTTGTCACATATTTCTTGGTAGACATTGGTAGTATGATTGCAAAGCTATGCATGATTGTGTCAAGAATATATTTATTGTTAAGAAGAATGACAGGAAGTTTTCCCTGATGCCTTTATTGGATACAACACTCGATAGGAGAAACCTGAGCTTTGGTAGCTTAGATGAGTTGAAGAATTCTAAAAGGACTAATTAGTATGGAGAACAGACCTATGTGTTGTCAAGAAAAGACTTGAAAAGATAGAGGAAGAAAAAAAGGAAGAGTATGCAAGGTGAAGACTTGAAGGACTTGTATATGAAGAACTAGTTTGGGGTTTATATGTTGAATCTTGGAAGATATTCTTCCAACCTATAAGAACATCTTTTCAAACCTAGGGTTTTCGATGCAGTGACATTCTTGGGTATTCAGCAAATCTACATGTTGTTGAGTTGAAGTGGTTTTGTGTTGCTCGATTGCAGCTTTAACCAAGGATCTCAGTTATTGAAGAAGCTTAGTTACTGAAGGAACTTGGTAAAACCTCTGGCACTCGGTGAAACATGTACTCGGCAATGCCTATGGTACTTGGTCGATGTGCTTGCTTGGTGATTCTTAGCATGCTCGATTTGTTTATTGGTGCTTGGTAGTTTTGGTTTATCGGCTGGAGTTCTTGGAGTTTTGGTTGGCTAACTTGGTGTATTTATTGTTGGTAGCTTGTGTTGTATTCTCCTATGTGGATCTAGAGGCTAACATGGAGTAATTATTTGTAAGGCTATTTGTGAGCTGACTATTGTGGCATTTAATATTTGTTTGTAGTAGAAGTTGACTTGGCTTAAGAGTTAATTGTTTCTTCCAGTCAACTTTTGGTTGAGGAAATATATTTAAGGAGAGTTTAGGTAGTTGTTTAGGCAGTAGATTGAGAGTTAAAAAAGTGGAAGTAGTTGAGAAGGATAACAATTGGATCCTGTGAGATCTTGAAGATCAAATTGTTTATCTGATAATTATAATAGAAGAGCTAGTGGTTTGCATGCTTGGGAACAAGGAGATTTCTTGGTGGCTTGTGAGCTCAAGTTTAGATCTTCCTTAATGTTTCCATCAGTTGCTGATGTGCTTTAGAGATGGACTAGCTAGGATATTGTAGAAATACTATTGTAAGTGATTGTATTTGGCCCTAACCCGGAAGGCCTTACAGTTGGGCATGTTGAATAAAAATCTATTTGAAGCATTATATTTTTGTATTATGTTGTGGTTTTTGTTGTTGTTACCGCTAGTGTAGACTTGGACTATCCATTCTTGGATCTTTCCTTGCCTACCCCTATGTCAGATATATTCAACTCAGGGCTTTTATGGCATGGGTATAGAATGAAATTAGTTGGGAGCATCAGGCTCAACCTTACAATGGTGATGAAATGGAAATGTCACTTTACATTAGACCTGAAACTAAAGAAGGCAACATGACATTTTATGACTGGGTAAAAGTAACCTTGATAGATAGTGGGAAGCATAAGATTTATCCCTTGAGAGAAAAGGCCTTCAAAGATTATGATGAATTCACTGTCGTGGAAATTTTTGCATCCATTGATGTCAGTACTCATAGATGGGTAAGAATGCCTATAGAATTAAGGTCTAAGGAGCCCCATTCCCCATAAAACCTGATCTTGGCCAGTCGGCGATCTCCATGGTATATCATGTTAGGAAGAACTAAAACCAGCTATTGATTTCCTTTGAAATTCCAACCACCTATTCTTATGCATCCTCTATTAGGGATGAATGAAGATGTTGATGAGCATGATATGGAAGCAGAGGTAAACCAGTTGAACAAATTGGAAGTAGACAAAGGATATATAAACTACAAGGAGGGAGCATCCAAACAATAGATTGCAGAGGACCTGTGCATGAAGGCCATGATCAAAAAATTTATGCATTATGGAGGACCAACAAGAATTTAACCTGGGGGGAAATGATGAGCCATATTAATGGCATGTTTTTATGATGTTTTCCTGTGACCTATTAGGGTTTTTTTATGGTTTCATGCAAACTTGTATGATGTTATGTATGTTTTTATATGTGCATGGTCAATACTTTCAAATACTTTATCGATCAATAGGACATGTGATTTAAAGTTGGAACTTATGGTTAAAACTTGTGAATTGAACATGACAGATGAATTAAGTAGATATATATGTGTGTTGTTTAATGTTCATGTCTCCTAAGTTATTTTGATTTAGGATTCATGCAGCCACATATCATGCAAGAGTTAGATAATGAGATAATGTCTTTTATGATTTAAATGATACAAATATATATGTTTCAAATTTGGCATATGCTACTAACTCCATGCAGGAACAAGTCAATAGTGCATTCATTTGGGCAGCGTGATGGATTTGACAAGGTCCTTTGCGATTGAAACAATAAAGGCATGATTGCATATTGCTCTCCCTTTGCAATGGTCAATTGGTTTCTCATCAAACCTAGGCATGGATCTAGAAGAACGACTAGCTATATTTTTGGAAGACTTATTCTTGAAAGTTATTGATTCTATTGTGTAATATTATGAATCTTAATTGATCCTCAATGTTGGAGTGATTGTAGTTTTAGGAGTTAGTTTCTTAGTTTTTTATTAAATAAGCTATTGGCTTAACTTTAAAAAGTTAGTGAAAGTTAAGGAAGTTACTCTAATTATATAAACAACAAATAGAATTTAGTTTTGTTTCATTTCAAGTGTACCTTTCAATGAATGAATAGAATGTACTTTGCAAGTTCTATCTTTTTATCTTGATCATATCCTATTCACTCAGCAAAGGGGTCCCACTTGGTGATTGAATTATACTATTAGTTAGGATTTATTTAATTCTTTCCTAGATCTAGAGAGAACTGTGTTGTTCCTGCAGCTGTTGGTAATAGAACTAACAGATTGTTCCTACAGAAAAGGCAGATAGAGCAGTACCTATCTGTGATTACTATTTTTAGTAGATTAAACTTATTCCTTTCTCCTATCTTATCATTTCAATATTTTAAGTATTTTTGACTTCAATAGTCTAGATGAGTGGCAATTAGGATGATTTAGAGCATATACTTTGCAGACACTATTTCAAGCCTACATCCCTATTTGATACTATAAATGGGTTAAATGAGTGAATTATTTATTGTTTAAGATGTCCAATATTGAATGAATGAGTGTTATGCTCCGAGTATCTAAAGTATTTGTTTGGATGATCATTGTATATGTGCTATTATCTGTAAATGTTCCCTTGTGTAGTCTACTTGGATGCTTGTGACATAGTAGCACTGATTATTTTTGGTCTATGTGTTGCCAACCCAAAAAGACTATTCTTCATATATCTTATGTGTTTTTCCTCCATTGTGTTGTAGTTTTACTTCCTTTGGGGAATGATATCATATCATACTTAATATAATATTACATATTATCATATGATCATACTGACCCCAAAGTTAGTGGATCCCTTTGTGTTCTCTCTTTTTTTATGTGTTCATTTCCCTTGGAATGTTCTCTCTTGGGGGAATTTCATAGTGGAAATGTTCTTTGTGGATGCATGTATGCTTCCATTAAAGACATTGCTCTTTTTGAGGCATTTGCAATCACTTTAATGTAGGGGTATACACTCTGCTCACTTTTTTCACACACGCACATTGGTAGTTTTGTCTCCTCTATCAAATTATTGACAGTTCTTGGGGGCTCTTTTCTCTTTTGGATCTCTCTTTGGATTACTCATAGTCCAAGAGGCTCGGTCCTTGTTTTTTATCCTTCTTAGGACTATTGACAATCTTGGAATCCTAATTTCCTTTTGATCCCTTAAGGACACACACTTGCTAGACTATTCAATGTCATCTTTTGTTGCACCCCTTTTATTCATTTTCTTTTATTTTGTGTAGTTCACAATAAGGAACACAAAGCTTATTGGGCAAGCTGGCTACACTTTCTTGTTAGTGACATCTCTCTTATTTTTTGGCTTTGGATGTGATCAAGACTCAAATATCTTAAGGTATTGATGATTTATTCATCTCCTTAGCCATGATAAGATCAACTCCTTCTTTTTGATCTAATTTACTATGAGTTTGAGGCAACACATACTCCCTCTAATGTGGGGGCTAAATGTATCATCTTAAAATGGAAGCACTCCTCATTTAAAACCTTTAATATCCCATCCTTTATCAACTTTTTGGAACATGGATGGATTCATTCTAAGTTTCCTTTTTCTTCTATTCAACCTTGTTTTCTCCCTTTTCAACTATGCAGTCTCAGAGACCTCAGGGTTGGCTCCTTGTGGGCCAATCCTAGAACAGGTCGACCAAGTCAACTTGTTCCTCAGGAATAGGTCGACCAAGTCCACTTGTTCCATAATAGGTTGACCTATTTTGAAATAGGTCGACCAAGTTGACTTGTTCCAAAATAGCTTGACAAGGTCGACCTATTTCCTGAGGGTTGTGAGCCTCGGGCCCAATGTTGTCTCAGGGATTTAATTTGCAAAATTTGGTGACCCCATCAGCTTGTTTTGTTTTCCCACTTGGAAACTAGTATAAAAGGAATCCTAGGCACCTAATTTTGGGACACACATACACTATATAAATCACACATGCAAGATCAAGCATTCAAGCATTCAAGGCATTCCAAGATTCAAGGATCCTTTGTGAGAATTTCCTCTTCAAGATCTAGAACTTTGTTGGTCATGAAGTGTAGTTAATTAATGAAAACTACTCACGTATTTTAAATTACTAGATTCATTAGCACCCATTTTCATCCTAAACAACACATTTGGAATTTATATTTTGTTAAGAAGTTTGATCTTGCATAATTGCACAAAAGATCTGAACTATTGGTTTACTTTAATCGTGCAACCCATCTTGATCCTTTACAATTTGATATGAAAACCTTCATACTTTTCCTAATATGAAGTACATTGAATGTGTGTGGGAGTACAATGTATCCAAACTAGCTACATTTCCAAAGGACTCAATACTTAACAAGCCTTTTACAAGTCAATGTGTACACTTTCACAAAAATAAACTTTGAGAGTAATATTGGATCTACACAACTGCATAATGCATCACCACCATTGATCATCCTTGAACTGGGAAGATGATATGTCAATATAAAAGGCATGTGTTATTTCCTAGATTTTACAACCGCGACTACTAGAAAATATGTGCAACTATGCAAGATATCTAAGAAAAGGTGCAAACAAGATAATCAATATGAGAACATGGGTGTGCTTAGTGTGAACAAAATGTGACTAGGACAAGGGGCCAATAATCATATAATGTGAAATGACATAAGTTATAACCTAAAGCACCATGAATTGGGAATAGTAAGTAGCTAATAAAAGATTGAGTTTAAATCCCACATTGTAAATGAAGCTTAAGGACTTAGATATTTTGTGATTAAAGTAGAGATGACTAGGAAAACTAGATTGATAATTAGAAAAACATCCAAAAGGGCTTAAGTTATTATTAGAGATCCTAGAACCAACTAGAGAAAGTAAACCATGAAATAGAAGATGAAGCTCAAAAAAGAAGAAAGAACAAGATCTTAGAACCTAGGGTTTAGGGTTTTTAATTTACAAATTTATAGCTTAGGGATTTTTTCCATAAAAACCCTACCCAACTGAGAAAGAAAAAGGAAAACCCAAGCAACATCAAGCAGTCCCAACATAGCCATCTATAAGGGGCATGAGTAAAAACTATCAAAGTGAGCCCCAAATGAGTATGAAATTATATGAGGATATAATTTATGACACTACAATATGTGTGTTTATAATATGTATGTATGTATGTATGTATGTATGTATGTGTGTGTGTGTGTGTGTGTGTGTGTGTGTGTGTGTGTGTGTGTGTATACATACATACATACATGTTTGTGTGTGTGTGTGTGTGTGTGTGTATGCATGGTGGTAAAATAGAAGCCAGTAGCTTATATGGGGAAACTAAAAAGCAAGATCTATTTCTCATCTACATTAAAAGAAGAATAATCCACTTGGCTTGAGATATTTGAGCAAAAGGTGAAATTAGTGGTCATTTTTTATGAGTGGAAGATGATTGTGCAATTGTGGATGGAAGATGCAAGATCGAGGAGCAAGTGAAGTGAATTGAAGGTTTTGTGTGTACAAGGAGGTTGAGAACAAATAGATATAATTTGGAAAAGGTTTGGTAATATGAGAATGAAATTGTCTTTTAATTTAAATTTGGGTATGAAACAAAGGGATATGGGTGTCCTAGGTGACTTGTACCCAAGAATGGACTATCCTTCTCGATCCATTCTTGATAATTTCTACTTTAACAAATTGAAAACTATATCTCTTCACCCAATTTCTTTATAACCTTTTCCACACGTCCACCACCTATACCTACACACAAAAAGGAGAAAAAGATTGTGTAGAAAAGGGCTTTCATTAATCAAACCTTGATTTAGGAATGAACCTTGAAATAAAAATTTGAATTGAAATACTTGAAAGATAATATTTGAATTGGAACAATTATACCTCTAATTGATGATGCAATGCTCTTAGGAAAAGTTATCCATGCGTTGATGTAATAACATGATTAAAACGTCATGAAATCATAAGACAATGCTTGAAGATTCCTTTATGTATATTGTTGCTCCTTGAGTCTGGTCTTCTCTTGAAGTCTTACAACTGATACAACTTGCCGAGAATCTTACATCAATCCAGAAAGTAAAGAATTCAATGTGTAAGTTTGGTTCCTTACTTGTTTGTTTATTCTTCTACATTCAAAAAAATTTTCCTACTATTGGGGGAGTAGTATGGGATAAGAGTAGGCCAATGAAAATTCAAATCAATGAGTTTGTTAGTCAAATGGGTGATAACTTTGAGAGCATTATGGAAAATTACTTTGTAGAATTTAATAAGAAAATGAGGAAGAGAAGTAGGATTCTTGTATCCTTAGTAGAGAAATACAAACATGACATATGCTTCCTAGTTGACACAGACCTCGCATATGCTCAAGTTGTAATACTGAGGGTATCATGGCTAATGCCACTACCTTATGAGGTAAACATTGATGAAACTATAGCAGCAATCACAACTTTATTAGCCAAGGAAGTTGATAAGAAGGCTACCTATTTTGGAACATATGAGGAAGCGAAGGATAAGATAACCATGGGACTGAAGTTTCCACCATGGAGAGAAAGAGGAAAAAGATAGTGAAAAATATAGAAAATATGATAGGAGAAAGAGAGGTAGATACACCTCTAGAACTGACTCAAGGATTAGGAGAAGATAAATCGAGTCTAGTGAAAGTGAAGAGGAGGAGAAAGTAGTAGAAAAGAAAGGCAAGAAGGCACCAATTGCCAAGCCTATGAGAAAAACAATGCAAAAACCTAAGCCTATCTCCTCACTAGTACTTAGGCCAAGAACTAGGGCAGTCTCTACAGCTGTAGTTACCAAGCCTCAAAAGAAAACCCCTGCATCATGGAAGAGAAAAATAGTTTAGCCTAAGGCAGTGCCGAGCCAGTTGAGGAAGAAGCTGAGAACAAAACTTATTTTTGAGAAAGATGATGAGGAAACCAAAAGTGATGAGGAAACAAAGAAAAAGGCACCTCTACAGAGAAAAAAATTGATTGTGGATGAAATATGCCACAACATCAAGAGCTCTGTTGGCCTAGTAGGCTTCAAGAAAGTAAAATTTGAAAAGGTGAGTATAGAGGACAAAGATCAAGTCAAAGAAGCAATTCTTGAGATGCTATGTACATTCAAGATGGTACCACTTCAAATGGAAAATTTGATTCCTAATGAGTTATACTAGCAGATAGCACAAAAATGGGCATATGCTCTTATGAATGAGAAGTAGATCAGGGAAAGCACACTAGCCCAAGTCACACCAGATCTACCCCCTGCTAATATTCAAAATTTCATTGAGTAGTATAGGAATAGATTCATTCCCAAGCTTAGGGAATACTCTATCCTTCAACACAAGGTTGAAGATGTTGTTCAACAAATTCTCAAGGTATGGAAGATCATTTTTGGTCTCTTAATTGATAAAAGCACACAACAGGAACCTAGCACATCTAAGGGAATTGAGTTAGAAAATAAAGATGATGTTGGTGAGCCTCACATTCAGGAGAAAGAAACTCCTAAGATCAAGAAATGTGAGAAGATAGCTAAAATAACCATTGTTGACATCATTGAGGATACCCTAGTGAAAACTCATGTATTGACTGAGGAAGAAATTAAAGTTGAGGTAGCAAAAGATACATCTTTGTCAAGCAGTGATCATGTGTTGTTGCAAGTGATAGATTATCCATAGATTGAGGATACATCAACTGATAAAGTTACCTCTGCTAGTCCACACAAAGTTATAGTTGATATCCTAGTCGGTCACAGTACTACTGAGGAACAAGACAAGTCGGTAACTACACCTCGGTCTACATCTAGGGAGGAGTCAAATAAAGGGAAAGTAGAATAGTCAGCATTGGTAATAGTAAATCCTCATGTGGAGGAAAAGGAATCAGAAGAGAAGGAGATAGAAAAAATAATAGACACTTAAGAGCCTAAGGAGCAAGAGGTAATAAAAGCTCTTGTACAGATGCCGAGTGGAACAACACCTAAGAAAAGTTCACAGAAAAAGAAGTTAAAATCTCCTACCCCACAGGTGACACTCAAGGAATTTATTGTGATTCCTAAATGGGACATAGATAACTTGTCCTATGAACAGATGAAAATTTTTCAAGATCTACCAAAGAAAAAGATCAAATAGGAAGAAATGAGAAGGGAACATCAGCAAAAGCAAGTACTTCATGAAATAAAAGGTATATTCATTGATGCTTTTGAAATGATTGATGTTAATGACTCTGACCCTATACCGTAACAACTTGTCCATATTGTCAAGAAGTGATTGATGATGACAGTGAAGTGAATGATAAGTTTTTGCAGTGGTCAGAAAGAAAATTTGAGACCAAGGTACTTAATAAGGTCTCTGTCAATATAGCAATGAAGTAGTTAAAACTTTCTACCTTAATATCTAGTTCAGAAGTTGTATTAAATGCACAATCTTTGTACAAGAAATTGTGTAATGTAGAAGTATTCACCAAGGATAACCAGGAGCTGGTAGATAAGCTACAACTAGACATCTGGTCTACTAGTCACTCATTGAGTTTGGATGCCAGTTCCAGCTCTATACATTACACTAGGCTTCTACATAATCAAGGGAGGTTAGCCAAGTTGATGGCTAATGATGGTAAGATAAGGGCTCGCTTACTCTCCATTCAAACAATGTTAACACCTCATCTAGATTCCATACAAAGAGAGTTAGTTACGGAAAAGGAATTAGTACAGAAAGATCCTCATCTTTCTATTGCTGAGAACCTAGTTGACCTAGCTGTCGAGCAAGAGGTAAAATCTAAGGTTTTGAAGATTACAACATCTGGTTGGGACAATGCATTGGACATGGTCATGTAGCTTCATAAACCATTTATGGAAAAACATTTCAAGCTCCCTACACCCCAAGAACTTCAAGTGACAAAAACAAGGGGGAAATAGTAGAGTGACATGACACATGTTAAGTCAGAAAGAGGTAATAGATATTCAGAGAGCAGGATCAAATTGAAGAAAGCAAAAATGAATGGTATGAAATACTACATTTTGTAAATGTGTATATGTATTTGAGTGTATGTCAACTAAGGAAGTCTTATATGTAAAAATGTAAATCTTTTATTTTGTAAGACCGAGTTAATTTTTAGGGGTAGTATTCTGTATATACTTTTGTTAGTACTGAGTACTCTTGTAAATGTAATGAAAATGTCATGACAAAATGTTTTTCCACTAATGTCAAAGGGAGAGATTGTTGATCCCTAAAGTTTTGTTGTCTATTAGTGTCTTACACTTATTCATTTTCTAGGCAATGTTGGTTGGTCATCACTGCAACTGAGTCATCATATATAGGCCAAGTTATGTATAATGTACATCTATCAAGTAGTAGTCACTGTCGAGTAAAACAGTGGTCATCAAGTGCTTTTATATTAGCTGAGTCAGCTTTTGCCGGGTTATGTAAAGAAGATAATGCCGAGCACCAGAGTATAAAGAACTGTGAATGCCAAGTGCCAGAGATATCCAATGCCAAGCAAGCCAGAATTGACATATGTATTTTTTAAGGCACAAACACTTAGGTAAACCATTTTGGCCAACATTTATATTTTATTTATTATTTGTTGAAGGAATCACAGAGGTGATTATGCTCTTATATTATAATCTTTAATCCCTATGTAATACATGGAACCAATCAGAATTAGGCAAAGGTTAAGTGAAAAAATGAGATAATCTAGATCGTAGATCTTAAATCTTGGAGAAAGTTAATTGTCTATATAAGATGTGGTCTAAACCCTAAAATAATGTATGAGTGGAAGGAAGAAGTGTGATAGAGAGAATATCTTCAAAATAGAAAAGTAATTCTGATAGAGTTCAGTGACCGAGCAGAACAGAGAAAAGTAATGAAGAGAAGAACAGAGACATACTTGATAGATGAGATAAAATCTATACTAGAAGGAGAAGATTTGTAATCAGCATCATAGTGCAAACTGAAGGATCAGGTACTGAGACATTCTAACAAGTGTATCAGGGTAAATCTTTTAACATAGTGGTTTTGAAAGACCTTAGTAAATCTCTTAACTGAGTGCTTACTTATTTGCAAGTCTTAATCCTTTTGCAAGGTAGATTGTATAAATCTTAAAGCTCTTAACAGGGCAGACCCCTCACAGAGTAGATCATATTTTGTGATCAAATTTATAGCCCTACCAGGCAAATGTTATACTACAGTAGTGAAGATTTGTGGGTGTCATCCCCACCCCAGTTTTACCTTTCAAGGGTTTCTAGGTAACCAAACTCATTGTGTTATGTGTATTTTCATGGGTGATGTTCAGCTTATTAGATCCATTACATTGTTGAGTTTTATGTTAATGCTATGAAAGGTTTCATTTATGTCAAAATCGATAAATCAGTGATATCTGATTCACCCCCCTCTTAGCATCACATTTTCCCAATAGATTTCCAACAATAGGTGTCCTAGGTGACTTGTGCCCAAGAATGGACTTTCCTTCTCGATCCATTCTCGATAATTTCTACTTTAAAAAATTGCAAACTATATCTCTTCACCCAATCTCTCTATAACCTTTTCCACACATCCACCACCTATACTTACACACAAAAAGGAGAAAAAGATTGTGTAGAAAGGGGTTTTCCTTAATCAAACCTTAATTTAGGAATGAGCCTTGAAATAAAAATTTGAATTGAAATACTTGAAGGAAATATTTGAATTGGAACAATTATACCTCTAATTGATTATGCAATGCTCTTAGGAAAAGTTCTTCATGCGTTGATGTAATAACATGATTAAAACGTCATGAAATCATAAGACAATGCTTGAAGATTCCTTCATGTATATTGTTGCTCCTTGAGTTTGGTCTTCTCTTGAAGTCTTTATGATGAGAGTTGTGTTAATATCAAATAAATTTAGGGAGAGGCCTTTATATAGCGATTTCGTGCTAAAATCACCTTTTAGCCAAATTAGAAAAAGAATATTTTAATTTTGGGGAGTTAAGGACCACCAAATCCAGATCCTAAAATTTTAGGGGAAAAAAAAAGGAATGGGGCACCTAGGTTGGCTCGTTCTCACTTAAAATTGACAAAAGTTAAAGATGTGCAAGATAATAGGATCTAGTTGTCGAAAAGTGACACCAAATAGAGATATAAGATCAATGGATGTAGAAAATGTTTCTTGAATTTCAAAATGAGGTAGGAGTCATTTTAAATTGAGGAGATGAAAGAATTTGAAGGGCACACCTATACTAAATGGCCCAAAATCATATTTTGGGTATGTGCAGGATCATGGTATACCAAGCTATGGCCTTAAATGGCAATGAAAAATCAAAAAATCAAGGTTAGTCAAATTGAAATAAAAATTTGAATATCTTATCAACCTTATGTCAAAAAGTTGTAAGAATAGACTATGTAGGAAATTGAATGCAGTTTCTAAACTACTAGCCCTTTTTTGAAAAAAAAAATCTAATTGTTTTAGATTTTAGTATTCAATGGAGTAGTCTAAAAATTTCAGGAAAAAGATAAAAAGTATGTGTATGTGTAATCACCTAAAAAATTTCTAGTAGAACCTAAGCCCCCAATTTCGAGTGAATTTCCTTAAAGCAAAATCTAAATCGCAAAGGCATAATTACTAGACGTAATTATGTAAGTAAACCTAATTAATCCCCCTTGCATAATTAAATTATTTTTAAAAATTAAACCTGAATCATTTCTAAACTTGAAAATCATTTAATTGTCAAAACTTACCTTTAACATAAAGTCCTAGAAATTCTATTAAAAATAGCACTTTGTGCAAACTTAATCTTGATTACTTGACAATTAAAAGGGGATTTTCTATTTAGTCTTATTATCCCATCAAGCTTGGCCAATAAAAAATCATGAATCCTCACACATGGATTGATCTCTTCTCACCACTCATCTCTACCTAACATATTTTTGCCTCTTAATCTCCACCCTCCATTCTTGAGGCAATTTTTTTAAAAGGAAGCTCTTCCTTGGCTCGAGGGTTCCATCTTGTTTTCTTGCATTCTAAAGTAATCTTGTAATTTTGAATTCCTAGTTCTTAGTTGCTCATAGTTCTCTTTCATTCTTATTTTACTTCATTTCTTAGCATAATATTGCATTGTTAAATAAAGATTACTTTCTTTCATTGTTAATCATAGTATAGTTTCTTGCATTCCCATTCTAGAATACTAGTTGTTTGCATTCATTCTAGCTTATTTCTCGCATTCTAGATTTGTTAATTTTTCATTCTAGTTCATTTATAATTTTACAATGTATTTGAATCTTCCATTTTGGATTAGTCAAGTCACTAATCCTTCATCCAAACTGATGAGCATTACAAATAGGAATAAGCCACTTTTGAGAATTTGATTTGTTGATTTGATATGGCCTCCTATAAATAAATTCTTGAGTTAATGGTTTATTGATTGTTGGTTGCATTCCAAGTTGATACCAATATTTAACCACAAATTTTTGGCACCCATCATGGGGCTCAAATCAAAAAATTGTCCCTTTTCTTACAGGTTATTTTTATCTACTTTCTGAAACTGCGATGAATATCGTACCCAGTGATCCAAATAATCGTATTATACCTAATTTCATTACATGCAATGGTGATAATTATCATATGATAATATGGTATAGGGTGTTTTATCACATGTAGCATTGGCTTTCATCACACGATATAATATCCCTAGAGTTTATCGCATGGCTCTTTGGGCTTTATCCTAGGATAATATGGTGACTGGTTGTGTTTTATCATATCAAAAATAATGAGCATTTTTAGGGTCTAAAAGTTTAAAAAAATTGTTTTTGATGCTTGATTCAGCTTTGTCTTGGCTTTGACCTCTTGTTTTGTAGGTTTTAACAGGTTTTTGTAGAGAAATCACTTGTCAAATGCATCAACACTTTCTTATTTCAATACTACTAATGCTTTGTTGATGTAGGACACTTGCCAAAGACATATTTTAGAGACTACTAAAGCTATTTGTGTTGCATATTTCCTTGGAGATACAATTGAACATTGTGATTTTATAGATTTGGTTTTCTAGGCACCTAGTTTTAATTAGAAGACTTATTTTCTTGTGATAAGTTGAGTAGTAGGAGAGTATGCTCTTCACCTCGTAGAGAATGAATCAGAAATCTTGACCTACTTGATTTCTTATTAGTAAAAGGAATCTTGGGTGAATGAACATGTTCTTGATGTTCTTGAGAGAAGCTATGAAGTAGGAGAGTATGCTCTTTTCCCTTGTGGAAAATCATAAATCTAGACCTTCAATAGCCTATCTACTTTTCTTTTTCATTTTACCTTTAGAGGGTCTATCATTGAGGTAAAAATATCATGGGAATAACCCAAGTGGGACAAAGCAAAGCCAGCTCATCCAACCCACTATAAAATTTATGCCTTGTTGGCTAAAAACCACAAGGACATAGCTATTGACTATGTTGGGTCACTTTTTTTATTGGAAGAACACACATGAGAGTGATGTGTAGGTTTGAGAGGTCTCAATCTTGCTTGCAAGACTACCTTACTTGAAGCCCTTGTAGGGATATATGCCTCAATTCCGCTAAGCAGAACTATAAGGGATAGTTTTGAATATATGCCCTTACTAGACACCATTGGTTAGAAGCTACTTGACCTACCTCCAAAAGTATCATAATCTTTGTGCAAGGATTTATCCAAGTGGACTTTACCTGGATCACCCCAAGAATACTCACCATATGTATTCCCTTGGATGTTATCCTTAGAAAATCCAACATCAGTTTGTGTGAGGTGATGGAATACCATGTTGTGGGAAAAGGTTTTGATACTAGCCTTGACCTAAGGTAGTTCTTTCTTGATGTGTCCTTGAATGTGTTAAGACCCATGGAAATTATTATGGAACATACACTTGACACTTTTGTCACATTGCAACATTTTTTTAGACCTCGCAATTGCTTGTGTCCCCAAAGTTGCTTTTTCCTTTGGTGGATTTTTTGGAGACTATTGTTTGATCACACTATTTTGTTGCTTGGAAACACTCAAAACTAATTTAGGGACTCTAAGATTCATCACATATCTAAAGCCAAACTTGTTTATGTTGATCAAAACTCTTGAAAATAGTTGTAAAATTGCCCATTTCCTTGTATCTTGTCATGCGATCCTATGTCTGACTAACTATCATAGCCTGCTCCTATATTCTCAAATCTAAATTGCCTAGGTGTCCTCTTGGCTCCTTCTGATCAGCAATTATCCATATGCAAATTGGTATCCCTAATTGGTTGACCTTTTGTTAGTGATTTGGAATATCTTTCTTTTCTTTAAGATCTTGGAAGTGCTCTAGCCTCATCTCAAGTACCCTATCTAAAAATTATACTTTTCTCAAAACTTCATCATAAGTGCCACCCAACAGGCATTTAGGCCTCATTCTCAATACCTTGTACTTAGTTCTCTTGGCTATATCAAATTGGTCACAAGTGCCACTTAGTAGGCATTCAGGCCTCAATCTTGGTACCTTACACCTTGTTCCAGCCACTTTACTATCAATTACTTATTCTTGAGACAGCACTATCATTACCTAGATCTCCTAGCACAAGCTTAAGTTTCTTTGTTACTATCAATTTGTTAATCTCATCTTCCATGCCAATTAGAACTCATAGTCATTCCTATAAGGCTATAACTAATCCTAGGGTAAAATCCATTTACAACACTGCTAGACTATCTTTTTAAGAAGAATCTTTACATCAGGCTTCTGATTATCAGTCAGTACCCTTTGCTAACACTGAGAGATTTGATTACATCAACATGGAAAACTTTGAGTCAAGTGCTCATAGAAGGAATGACTTTTATTCCTCTGAGGATGAAGAACCCACACAAGAAGAGATTCCAAAGTTCCACCTAAAAATAAGCACTTTCACAAAGTGATGTAAGCCATCATGATTCATGATAAAGATCATTATTTCATGCATGTTTCTTCTATGGATGTGAAACTTCCCCAAGACTTTGATGTTGATGCTTTACTGCAAAAAGAGGAAGAGCTTCCTCCCATTGCCCTTACTAAAAAAATCAGGATCTACATTGTGAGATTTCCCAACTAAAGAAGGATAAGGACCAAGCCTCTAACAAGTACTTGCTTGAATCAATTTTTCCTTTCCCCTTTGACAAAAAACAATTCACTTGCCCCTAACATTAAAACCTTTGACTAGTTGGTTCGATAATTTATCCAACAATATTCTTACAATATCTCTCAAATTGTCACCATACTCTATTTATGCAATACCAGACAGCATGTGGGAGAACCCTTTGTCACATTTCTCCAGCAATGACAGTGAATGTTCTCTCAATATCCTCGGTAGATTCTTGAGATTGATAAAATTGATATATTCATCAACACTTTGGTTCCTTAAATAAGCTATGCATTACAAATTTAGACACATGCTTCATTTGACAAGTTGGTTGAATCATCTATATGTATAGAGGATGTCCTTGTTCATAAGGGTGAGATTACTCTTCAATATAAAGAGCACAAATCCTCTTCCAATAACCAACATAACAAGGATAATAAAAAATTTTGGAATAAAACCAAAGATGTTATCAATGATAGAATCATAGGTACAACCTCAGTGTCTACCACTACCAAGCCCAAAGATCCAACCTTAAACTTATTCACTAGTATCCAAGTTGTGAAAGCTAATAAGACCAACCCAACAGGCTCTAAAACTGAGACCAATAGAGATAGGCCATGGATCCCTAGGCATAAGAGAGACTTTATTCCTCTTGGAGAATCACTTGATAATACCTTGAAGACACTTTTAACCAATAAGATCATCACTTTTCCTAACAACTATAAACTAGACGATCCTGAGATAAAGCCTAAGTGGTGGAATGAAAACCACTATTACGATTATCATCACAACAAAGGTCACAAGACAAATGACTGCATGAAGCTTAAAAATCTCTTGAGAATACCTTGAAGACACTTTTAACTAGTAATATCATCACTTTTCCTGACAACTCTAAACTATACGATCCTAAGATAAAGACTAAGTGGTGGAATGAAAACCACTATTACGATTATCATCACAACAAAGGTCACTAGACCAATGACTACATGAATCTCAAACATCTCATCCAGGATTTGATCGATAATGAGACAATTGTGATTGATCCCCTACAAATGAACATTGATCATAAGCCCTTCTAGGAGCCTTTTTCCCAAATACAAGAAAAGGGATTTGTCTAAGGAAAAAGAAAATAAAGTTGGTTACACATACCCTGATACTGACAATGTGATTCAAATGCTCGAGTCCTCTAACCATACTATCAATGTTATTATGAGGAAAGGAAAGGCTCAAGCTAAGTCATCAAATGCAACAACTCGTTCTTAAGCTAAAGTCTCTCTATGAGGTGTTGGTCAGTCCTCCTCCTCATCTTCCAAACAAACAACAACTCAAGTGTCAAAACCTACTATCTCTCCTACAACACATGATTACAATCTGGTTGATCAGCTCTAGCGTACATCAGCTCATATTTCAATACTTGAACTACTAAAAATATCTCCTACTCATAGGGAGATTCTAGATCAAGCACTCCTTGTGGCCAATGTACGTAAGGACCTAGACATAGATAAGTTCTAGTCCATGGTTTGTCATCTTTCTTCTCCTCATTACCTAAATTTTTCAAAAGAGGATGACAAATCTGTCATTCACCCATATAACCAACCCCTCCACATTGAAATCTTCATACACAAGTATAGGGTAAAGAAAATTTTGATAGATGGAGGTGTAGTTTTGAATATCTGCACTTTTAATTTGGTTAAAGATCTTGGTTTCTCAGAACATGCCATTGATCCTCGACACAAAATAACAATTAAGGCATTATGATGAAGAGGAACGTTCTTCAAAAGACATGGTGGTCTTGCCCATCTGAATAGGTCCTATTCAAAGGGACATCATCTGTTAAGTCCTAGATCTTCCTCTAGCATACAACATACTTCTGGGTCACCCATGGATCTATGAAATGAAGGTTGTACCTTCCACATATCACCAATGCATTAAATTCCCTCACAACAAAATTGAGGTCACTATTCAAGAAAACTCATCATAAACTTGTAACAATCTCAAACAAGCTAAAAGCATGGTTCCCCACAAAAAGGAAGCTTTAAAGAACCCAAAAATTGAGAATTCTAGACAAGCAACGTTGGATACCTTCCAAAAGAAGTTGAGTATAAAGGAAAGTGGAATGGGAGAGTATCAACTCGATGCCTCATGCTCAATGGCCAATTTGTCTATCTCACCTAGATCTTATGGCAAGCCATCCCCATATTTTCAACCTACTAGTACTTGTGCCCTAGCAATTCATGAAGGAACTAACATAGTTAAAGAGAAGGTCCCCTTAGAAAAAGAAAATGAGGAGAGGGCTATTTTACAATGGCTATACAAAGGAGAAGAAGTTGAACAAGAGGTAAAATACATCGATATTTCTCCTGATAAATATGGTGTAGGATACCCAACTCATGCAGAAAATGGGATATGATGGAAAAAGTCCTCTTGGCAAGGGTAAATACCTCCTTGAACCCATACATGTTGAGTTCCACAATCCTAGAGACAAAACTAGTGTGGGATATTATGAACAAAAGTTTGCGCCATCCTCATAAAATGGTCTTGTGTTTGATAGTGGTTAATATTATGATGATGAGGATGAGGATATTCTCCCTAGAACTTATGAAAGATTGTTGCATATCCCTACTAATCAAGATCAGTTACCTAAAGAACAACTTAGTGGACATGAGATACATACCTCATCAAGAGCTAAACTAAATCAAGAAGATTCTACCAAGGAACGACACCCTAATTGGGGGTAGTTTGCCAATATTACACATATTCTTTATCTTCCTAGACCCATTGACTCATTTAGAGAGTCTAGAGAGATCATATTTCCCTATTTGCCTTTGTTAGATTATGGAGACTTCTCTCAGACTGCAAATGCCCAAACAACTACTCAAGTGGTGGACATTCAAGATAACCAAGCAAACACAACTGACCTTAGTCTAGATGAGATTGAAGAACAACTTGTTAATCTAGAACGTCATGATGAAGAGTCTCCTATGACCTTAGCTCAAGAATTGGGGAGATCTACTAGTAGTAGAACTGACTCACATGAGTCTGACTGAGATAAATTGTCTGATGCCACAATCGACATAGAGGTTGATGTGATCCATAAATATGCTCTTATTCCCACTTTTGAGATTGGAAACAACTCTAATACATACCCTGACCTAGAGGTTAATCCAGATTACCCGACCGCTGAAACAATCAGGGTGCCTCGTACTCAAGTTATACGGCCTTCTACCCCAACCAATCAAGAAAATTAGGGGTACATCAGACCCCACCCTACAATAGCTACATGGAATTTTGGAAGGTCTAAGATCATGATGGTTCCATTACAAAGAGCCTTTAATCAATCAAACAAAGTGCAACGAGATCTTGATAGTCATTTTGGACCTCGACGGGTAGGTTCGTAAAATACCTCTCCTGGTTCCTATAGCGATCCCTTAATGAGTTGTGCTTAAGACAATTCTAGGGAAGATAAATTTCTTAACCTATACTCATTAGCTATGAACGATGATGATGATACCAGAGTCTTTTCTCTTGAGCCCGTTGATTCCTTACCCGTTATTCACCCTGAGGTAATTGACTGGAATAATTCTAAGCCAATAAACCTCATGTCCTTTTCCAATGATCATACCTTGTCCTATTATGTAAATGTTTTTCAACTCTTCCACTATTCCACCAATGAAATGAGTGGCAGAATGGCAATAAAAAATATCAAGTATCTCAGTCAAATAAATAAAAACAAAAAGAACAGGCGCTTTGATGGTGAAAACCACTTTGTGGTAGTATCAAACCCTAAAATAGTAAAAATAAATGACGTATCCAATGGTGAAAACCTCTATAAGATGCCCACAAATGAGATACTTGATATTCTCCCATAGCATTTCCAAGAAATATCATCAGTGCTTATAGAGCCTACACAATAGGTAAATTTGGGCACAACATAAAATCCCCAAATCATATATCTGGAACAATCTTTGTTTGAAGAAGAGAAACATAAATTCATCCAGTTATTCACTAAAAAGAAAATTAATTTTGCATGGTCTTATTCCGATATGCCTATTGGGATTATGGAAAGATGTGTACTGAGAGGGGAGGGGTGAATCAATGCACTTAAAACTTTTCAAACTGAATCTTTTCAAACATGAATATCACTAACCGACTGTATCAATTGCATTTAACATACATCCAAAACATAATTGAAATGTAAATGTATGTAATCTAATAAAAAAACCATTCATGAAACTTCATACACATAACTCAAGTATTTTTGTATCACATAAATCCTTGTTAGAAGGTAAAAATTATGGTGGGGATAACACCCACAAAGCTTCACTAATGCAGTAACAAAGTTTGTCAGTTAAGGCTACAAAGATTGTGATTACTTCTGGTGAACTTACCCTGATAGGAGTAACAATGAGATCAACTAGATCTACCTGGTTATAGGATTTTAGCAACACAACACATGTGTACTCGATTAAGAGATTTACAAAAGAACTATTAAGTTCACTCTGTTAAGAGATTTAAAAGTCTACTATAATGGTTAAAGAGTAATAGTGGGATTGATCTGTAAATAGAAACTCAACATGCCTAATTCAGATCTATAAAGTAATTTTATTTTATCACCTTAATGTGATTGATCTCCTCAATGAATACTGCTTGGTAGCCTTTTGTTCCTAATAAACTAAATGTTCCTTCAATGCTTTATCAATCAAAAACCTTGTTTGATCTTCAGATGTCTTCTACTGCAATGACTACTACATGTGTGATACATGTCAAAATGACATCCTTAAAAATTTATATCAAATTGATCTTGACCTAATTAGGGTTCAACCTCTATCTTAGAAAACCTAAGATCTATGGTAGAAATGAATAACCTAGATCAACATTACATAGGAATCATCAACAATTTAATGATTACATCAATATTAAATTTTTTCTCAATCTTGATAAATCATAGTCTTAATCGGTGTAAACTATTTGCCTTGTAGTTTGTGCCATTCCAAACTGATATGTCATTTCTTGTTTTACTCAGTGTATATTGGATTTATCGCTTCGTAATTAACTGGTGCTCGGTTCATATGAATGCTCAGTGATTACTGTGCTTGGTACTCGGTAATCTTCTAGCTCAGTAAGAGTGCTCAGTCAAAGTTGTATTTGGTTAACTGAATGATCTGCCTTGTGTTTTGCTCAATGTATAGACTTTGTGTATTGACCGATTGTCCTATCTTGTCTCCTTTACTGACTATATGACTGAATGATACTAATGAAAACCATTAATACTCTTTAGGAGTAATATTCTCCCCCTTTGGCATTAGTATCAAAAACTATTATGTATATGTACCAACTTTAAAATTTGAACTTAACCAAAAATATAAATCTATGTGAACTCCCCCTTTGTACATGCTCTCGATGTGAAGAACATACAAGAATATATATACATATATTTTCCCCCTTTTTTGAATTTAATGCCAAAAAGAAAATGTACTCAGCTTATCAAAAGTGTTCTGATGGGTTTTCTTCCATGTAGCCAAGAGGTTTTCTCAGTCCTCCTTAAGATTCTCAAGAGAAATGTGCTCTAAGCCGACTTGTGCATGCATATCAAAAATATTTTCTAACACTGACATCTCTGGGGTGGAAACTAATTCTTTTACCTTATTCACATGTCATTGTATCACCTTGACTTGTGGAAGTAACTATTCATGTAGCTTAGTTACTTGATCTCTAATCTTATCTTCTACTTTTCTTAATTCTAATCTTAACCACTGAATTTTACATAATGCTCATAAAATGCATTTGGCTTGGTTAAATATTATTGTCACTAGCCTTGATATCTTTATCTAGCTTGTTTATATTTTCACTAATCTCAGTAGTGAAGTGGTCCATAGTGCATAGCATGTGCAAAATTGTAATAATTTGTTTAATAATAGTGTCAAGCTTAGTTATTACCTCAAATAGCTTTACTTTATTTACTGCCACTTCCTAGCTAATTCATTCTGCTAATTCTATCTATATTTGGCCTCTTCTCATTCTTCAATTCATTTCTCTACAGTTATATCTAGAGCATTGATGTGGTCAATTAGAGTAGCAAGTTGATCAATGATGGGAGTTGCCTCATCAACATTGATATCAAGGACTACTTGCATCAAAATTTCTCTAACATCCTCCAAGACCTACTTATGTTTACTTTCTTGTCTTATTTTTTCCTGTGCAACCTTCCTTGTGCACAATTCTCCATACCTTCTTAATGTTGTAGGGCATTAAGTCCTCGGGTCACATGTAGGGATTTCTATAATTTCATCTAATGTGACTAGACCCTTACCATGTTTTTTCTTTTTTTTCTTCTCTGGTGTGGGAGATTTCCCATATGGTACTAGAGCTTTATCCTCTAGATTTGAATTTTCTTACTCAGTAGACACGTTCTCTTCATTATCCTACCCTTTGACTTGTGTCTTAGTTTCATGTCCTTGGGTGTCTTTTTTGGTGTCTATTGTAGATGTATCTATAGGTGTTTCTTTCTCAGGCTCTTTACTTTCTGCCTCTCTTTTTTCAAGCTCATTGGTGTCTTTTTTCTCTTTTGCACCATGTCCCTTGATTGTGTCTTTTTGCTACTAAGGTGTATTATCCTTAGGTTTCCCTTGTTTAGAAATGTCAATTGCTTGTACTAATATCAAAAAATTACCCAATATGGCTACTATTGCTATCTCAGTAGGTTGATCTTCTTCGGTATTACTTGTAGCTATAGTGATTTTTTCATCTTCCTTTGCATCTTCATCAGGATCTCCATGTGTAATGTCTTCTATCAAGACTTCATCTGTCTCGATTGTTACCAATTGCTCAGGAGTTTCCTGTGTGTCCTCTTCAATATATCCAAATAGATAGAAATCCTCGACATAAGTGTCATCTTATTGCTCAATGTCAAATATATGAATTGGTTCCTTTGTGGCTATGTTATCATCATCTAAGTGAATTCATTTTCCTTTGCTTTTAACTTTCTTCTCGAGTATTACAGCCAATGCAAGTTGATCAGCTTCTGCCCTTGATTCCAAAAAAATTTCCCATAGAAGCTTGCTATTCTCATCAACTACCTCAAGTTTACCTTCCAAAATATTAAGTTCTCTACAATTCATCAAAAATTGATTGGAATACTACTTCATCAGCTCATCAATCTCGATAATTGTTAAAGTAGGCATTGCCAAAATTAAAGAATGTTCCCCCATTTTCTTTTATGTATGTAAGGCGTATGTCCACCTTGTTGATACCTTCTCATAAAGTTCTTTAGGGATATATCTATTAAACTCAATAGGTAATATCTTAAATCTAATCATCATTTGGATGATAGCCTCTTCAATTTTCTCATGATCCTCGATATACATATATACATACCAACTCATCTTAGGTTGAGTTAGACTACCCATTTCTTTTATATTATTATCTAATTCATCAACTGACTAACTCTTATTTATAATAACTTTAAACTTACTTTGATCATCTTCTTCTTCTTCATCTACATCATCTTTTTCTCCTATCAATCTTCTCTTCTTCTTAGGTTGTTTAGTGGTGACTTGTGCACCTATTTTCCTCTTCCGATAAGTTTTAGTGGGAGTAGGCCTTGTGATTTTTGTTATTCCTTTCTTCAGGGGTGGAGAAGTGGTTGTGGAGGATCTTGTTCTCACTCACGTAGGTGTATGTTCTTGTTTCCTCTTCCCCATGGCCTTTACCGGTTTAGATTGAATTTCCTTATCTGACTCGGTTTCCTCCTCATGTTCATTGTTTCCAATTAAAAGTTGTTCCTTGTTTGCTTCTTCAACCGACTTATCTATTGATTCTTCTTCTTCATCATCTTTGAATTGTTTCACCAATGTTTCCATCATCTTTTTAGATTTTCTATTAACCTTCACTCCAACTAGATCCATTTTTATCCTTAATTTTGCTTCCTCATAGGTTCCAAACCTAGTAGTTGTTGGATCTTTGGGCTTGGCCAACAGTGCCTTAATTGACCTAGTGGCTTGGTCAATATCCAGTTCATAACCCATTGGAGGTAACTGAGTAGTTCTTGGCTCAACTACCTTGATCAAAGTGGTATTGGTATCCACTAGAAAATATATATCTTCCTTGTATTTCTCAACTAATTGACCTAGAATATTGCACTTCTTTTGTGCATTCTATCCTTAAACTTTCCAAAGTAATCATCCATGTCAGTTACAAAATTCTGACCTAGATTTTGAATAAACTCACTTATTTGTTGATAACTGGTCAGTTGACATCCCAATCAACATTACTGATAGATGGGAAGTAGTTTTTCAAGTAGAAAAATATACATACCAGTAATGAACCAAACTTACATGTATTTGTCTTTGCTACCTAAATGGTTATCATATTCTCTTGTAGGTGTCTCAATAATAGCTTGGTAAGGTCTAACTGTAGACCTTTCTTGACAATCTTATATGCAATATCTACTACTCCACATGGTATGTTGTTGGGCCTTCTAGATTGAAAAATCTTGTAGCCAATGACAAGGCTCCAAATCATGTTTCCTGATCAATGATGGTATTTACTCTCATTCCTCTACCATCCCATTTAGCTCATGTGAGCTTCTCATTTTTGGCCCTCGATACATTCCTTGTGGCCTTAGCCTTGTCATTAGTGGGGTAACCAATAACCATATGAATGATATCCTTAGATAATTTGACCGGCTCATCCAACCACATTTTACCTTCATGTACGTAGCTAAGTACAACCCTAATCCATTGAGATTTAAACTCTCTCAAGAAATATAGGGCATAAATCAATCCTTTGACTTCCAGGTGTTTGTGCTCATCCTTGAGCTTTCCATTCTCACTCAGCTCCTAGTAAGTTAATTATAGTTCAAAATCTTTGATTTCACTTATTTTGTAGTGGATATAAGCATGTATATCCTAAACCAGTAAAACCCTAGGTGATATGCTAGAAAACATGTCTGCTTGATCAATTTGTGAAGCAATCTCGGGATGCAACTTGTATTTGGGTTCCTCATAAGTTGTGTACTTGATCAACATGACCTTCTTGTCACTCTTGGACTTGGATTTCATAGTCTTGGATGAAGATACCATCATTCTTTCAAATTTAGGGCTTTCACAAAATCTCAGTAAAATAACTCGATAGCTGATAACTTACTTGGAATGATGATAAACTTTCTAAGGATCTACTTAAATCGATGTTGAATGCTCTAGGAACTCTTGCTCATTTTTTCTCAAATCGCCCTGGTTTTGCTATTGATCATTGTGTGTTGAAATGACATGAATCGACGTGTATTTATACCTAAAATGTCTTTTCCCACTCAAACTTCTACATTAAATGTTTTACCTACCACAACTCGGTAAACATTTTGATGATTGGTTATCACTCTTGAAACTTTCACTCGGTTAACACTAGATATTGCTCGATTGATACTTCAACTTGGAAAACCTTGCCAATTTTACCAACTAACAAGCTTTTACTCGGTCATGCTTTCATCAACTAAACACATTCTAAGATCAAAACATACAGTACCATAGTGCATCTTATTTCATGTTGATTTCATGTTCATTCAATAGATATAAGGAATTATTGTAAGATATAACCGATTGAAATTCAGTTCCATACATACCTCAATTGCTTAGGTGGAGGTGGTGAAATCACCTAATCCAAAAGATGAGGTGTCAACGACTATAGTGCTTGATTGTACATTATCATTTGTTACTTTTCTCCACATTTGATTTCTTATCCTAATGATTTCTTTGATAGTGTTTCCATTAGCATTTACCTCTAGTGTTGGGTCTCTGTAGTATTTTCTTATGTGACCAACCTTGTGATAGTGAAAACATGCCATTCCAGAATTTGTCCAATTTCAAGATCTTCCTCTCCAATACTTTCTCATGTAATTTTCTGCTATATGTCCATATCTACCATATGTTGTGCAATTAACCCAAGTGTTGTAATCCCAAGTATATGAATTACCTTGCCTTCTTGGTTGATATGGCTTGTTATGTTCTTTCAGTTTCTAGACTTGCTTCATCTTTGTCTTGCATTCCTATGATATGTGTCCATGCATGTTGTAAGTGCGATAGTTATTTTCCATGTAGTGTTTCTTAGGTGACCTATTCAACTTTGTTCTACACTCATGTGCTTGATGTCCATACTTATTATAGTTATAACAATAACCATCAAATTTAGGAGTAGATTTAGGAATACCTTTTGCTTTGCTTCTACAAACATTTGATGTGTGGCTTGGTTTTCCATAATGATAGCATGAGAGATTCTTTGGCCTTGGATTAGCATAGGTACTCTTTTGTTTAGCTTATATTGATGACTCTCCCTATTCGATATAGCCTAAACAAGTAGTGTTGTCAAGTCTTTTCTAATCAAGATTAGGAATTTATCTATCCTTTTTGTACTTTCTTCAACTTTCTTGATCATACCATTATGTTGTTGTTGGATCTTTACTTCATTCTTCAATCTTTCATTTTCTTCTCTTAATTCACCGATGTCTTCCAATTTCCTAATAAGCTCATTGTTTACTTAGTTGACTTCCTGACTCATGACAACCATCTAATTGGAGATTTTAGAATGATGCTCGGTGAGTCTCATTATCTTAGATTTATTTTCTTCTAGCTTTTTAGTCATTTGTCTCCTATCTTCAATAGCTAAATTTATTTCTTGTTTAACCTGTCTTACATTGTGCATGACATCAATCATTCTAACCATTTGTGTTTCTTGACCGATTTGTAGTGCTTTCACTTGTTCAGTAAGATGTTGATTCTTTTCAAATAGATCTGATATGGTTCCTTTAGATGCATCAAATGTGCTACCAGATCCAGATCCAGATGCCTCAAATGGACCATCTATCTCTTCTTGATGATAATCAGTCTCATTGTACCAAAATGCCATATCCTTCCTTTTGATCAGTAACTCTTTAAGTTTCTCTTTAGCTTCCTTGAATTTTTCAATGTAGATCTGCAACTGCAATTTTTTATTCTCAATAATTTATCAAGGTAATACCTTTTCATCCTTAAGATTTTTTTCTCTTCAGTGATTAAACTTCCAAAACAAGAGAACTAGCTATGATACCAATTGTTGGGATTATGGGAAGATGTGTAATGAGAGGGGAGGGGTGAATTAGTACCCTTAAAACTTTTCAAATTGAATCTTTGGAAACATGAATATCACTAACCGATTATATCAATTGCATTTAACATACATCCAAAACATAACTGAAATGTAAATGTATGTAATCTAATCAATAAACCATTCATGAAACTTCATACACATAACTCAAGTATTTTGGTATCACAAAAACCCATGTTAGAAGGTAAAAACTAAGGTGGGGATGACACCCACAAAGCTTCACTATTGTAGTAATAAACTTTTTTGGTTAAGGCTATAAAGATTGTGATCACTTTTTGGTGATCTTACCCTGTTAGGAGTAATAATGAGATCAACTAGATCTACCTGGTTAGAGGATTTTAGCAACACAACACATGTGTGCACTTGGTTAAGATATTTACAAAAGAACTGTTAAGTTCACTCTGTTAAGAGATTTAAAAGTCTTCTATAATGGTTAAAGAGTAATAGTGGGATTGATCTATAAATAGCAACTCAACATGCCTAATTCAGATCTGTAAAGTACTTATCTATTATCACCTTAATGTGATTGAGCCCCTAAATGAATACTGCTTGATAGCCTTCTTTTCTTGATAAACTAAATGTTCCTTCAATGCTTTGTCAATCAAAAACCCTGTCTGATCTTCAGATGTCTTCTACTGCGACAACTACTACATGTGTGATGCATGTCAAACTGACATCCTTACAAATTTATATCAAAGTGATCTTAACCTAATTAGGGTTTAACCTCTATCTTAGAAAACCTAAGATCTACGGTAGAAATGAATAACCTAGATCAACATTACATAGGAATCATCAATAATTTAATGATTACATCCATATTAAATTTTATCTCGATCTTGGTAAACCATTTTCCTTGTAGTTTGTGCCATTCCAAACTGCTATGTCATTTCCTATTTCACTTGGTGTATGTTGCATTCATCACTCGATAATTAACTGGTGCTTAGTTCATATGAATGCTCAGTGACTACTGTGCTTGGCACTTGGTAATCATTTGGCTCTGTAAGAGTGCTCGGTCAAAGATGTATTCGGTTAACTAAATGATCTACCTTGTGTTTTGCTTAGTGTATAGACTCTGTGTATTGACTGATTGTCCTGTCTTGTCTTCTTTACCAACTATATGACTAAATGATACTAATGACAACCATTAATGCTCTTCAAGAGTAACAATGCCAAGCCTAGATACAAACCTTATCAGGCATCATTAATCCATTGCTCCTGGCATCAAACTAGTGAAACAAAGGCTGAGAAAAATGCATCCACATATCTCATTACTGGTTAAAGTTGAGTATGAGAAGTTACTCAAAGCCATATTTATTTGAGCTATAGATTATGCTAATTGGATATCCAACATTGTGCCTATATCCAAAGCTGACAAATCAATACATATTTACACATACTTCAGGGATCTAAACAAGGCTTTCCCTAAGGATGATTTCTCATTGCCTAACATTGACATGATTATAGATCTCGCTATTGAATTTTAGATGTATTCCTTTATCGATAGATTCTTAGGCTACAATCAAATCCACACCGCACTTGAAGATCAGGAAAAGACAACATTCACTTGTGCATGGGGAACCTTTTGTTGGAATGTCATGCCTTTTAGTCTAAAGAATGTTGGTGCAACATACCAATGTACAATGACAACAATATTTCATGATATGATGCATAAAGATATGGAAGAATATGTAGAGAACACATTAGCTAAATCTACCACTAGAGACATGTACCTCTTTGAATTGGAAGGAATCTTCACTAGGATGGAACAATTCAAATTAAGGCTCAATCCAAAGAAGTGCACTTTTGAGGTCACTTCTAGAAACTTCTTGGCTACATTATCTTAGCACGAGAAATTGAAGTAGATCCAACAAAATTCAAGGCAATAATAAAGATGAAACCCCTGCAAAAAATTATTCAAATGAGGACGTTTCAAGGGAAACTACAATCCATCAAGATATTTATCTCACAACTAGTTGATAAGGCACAACCCTTCACTAGGACTTTTCATAAAGGTGTTGCATTCAAATGGAACGAGGATTGTGAAAATAATTTTCAACAAATCAAAGAGTACCCAACTAATCCTCCTGTATTAATGGCTCCTATTCCTAGAAAACCCTTATTACTCTATATATGAGCTACTAATTCTTCTTTAGGAGCATTTCTTGTGCAACATAATGATCAAGGATGAGAAAAATCCATTTATTACATCAATAGAACACTAGTCTCTTATGAGCTCAACTCCACGGTAATTGAAAAGGCTTGTCTAGTAGTAGTGTTTGCTTCTCAGAAGTTTAGGCACTATATGTTAGCACATTCTATAAAGCTAATACCTAAACTTGACCCTCTCAAGTACTTATTGAGCAAGGTAACCTTAACTAGACGGTTAGCTAAATGGGTCATGATCCTCAATGAAATTGATATCACATATGTTGACTGAAAGGAAATCAAAGGGAAAGCACTAGTCAATCAACTAGTAGACATACCATTACAAGACACACAACCTATTGTGGTGGATTTTCCTGATGAATCTATTCTACACTTGACTCAACATCCCTGGAAAATGCACTTTGATGGCTCATTCACATAACAGGGCACATGTGTTGGAGTTTTGTTCATCTTTCCACAAGGTTACAAAATTCCTAAGTTATACAAGATAATTTTTCCATGCACGAACAATGTGGCAGGATATGAAGGGTTAGCTAATGGACTTAAGCTAGCCATCAAATGGAAGATTGAAGAGCTTCATGTCTATGGTGACTCTCAACTACTGATCAACCAAGTCACTGATGAATATCAAACTAGAGATGAAAAACTCTTTCCATACAAACACCTAGTTGATGATTTAAAGAAATACTTTATGTTCATCACTTTCTAATAGTTACCATGTATAGAGAAAAAATTAATTGATGCCATGGATACCTTAGCCTCAATGCTACAACTTGAAGAGCATCAATTCTATTATGACTTCTTGGTGGAAGAGCTCCCATTTCTTGCTTATGACACACCTGATTCCCAAATTGTCTGATCCATCATTGCTTTTGATACCTCCAGATATTGCCAAATCTATGTTTACCTAAAAGACCAAACCATACCTAACTCTCTATCCCAAAATGAAAAATTAAACCTCATCTGAAACACTTCTGGGTATCTCATCATCACAAATGACTTGTATAGGATAAGTCTCAATGGTACACTTCTTAGGTGTTTAGAGCATGAGGAGTCTGAGAGAGCGCTTATGGAAGTTCATGAGGGTATCTTTGGATCATACTCAAATGGTTTGTCTTTGGTGAAAAATATCCTTTGAGAAGGTTACTATTAGCCTACCATGGAAAAGGATGTCATCCAATTTTCTAAAACCTATCAGAATTGTCAATTTCATGGGAACCTGATTCATGCTCTCGCTCAAGATTTGGTACCTTTCATCACTCACTAGCCATTTCAACAATGGGCTTTTGATATTGTGAGTTAGATTTACCCTTCTTCCTCTAATAGACATAAATTCATCATAACAGCTACTGAATATTTTACTAAATGGGTTGAAGCACTACCCCTTATCAAAGCAATAGGAAAGTAGGTAGCCATGTTTATCCTCAACTATATCATCTATAGATACAAAATCTCCTCCTTGATTATTATAGATAATGGAGGCCAGTTCAAGAATAGTGACATTGATGAGCTCTACACGAAGTTTCACATAACACATCATTCTTCTTCTATCTACTATCCTCAAGGGAATAGACAATAAGAGGCCTCAAACAAAACAATCTTGAAAATCCTACACTGAACGGTAAACAATTCAAGAAGAGATTGGCATGTGCAGATCAATCCAGCTCTATTGGCTTACAAAACAAGTATTAGAACACCTACAAGAGCTACACCATTCTCATTAGTCTATGGTTCTGAAGCTATCCTACCAATCAAAGTTGAGATACCTTCACTTAGGGTACCACTACATGGGCTTATCATATATGATGATTGTAGAATTTATTGTCTTCAAGAGCTAGAACTACTATATGAATATAGAAAAACAACATTTGACCATTTGAGGGTCTATCAAAAGAGAATGTCTAGAGGCTACAACATGAAAGTTCATCATCAAGAATTTCAGGTCGGTGATCTCATTCTAAGAGAGAACCCAAATAATTAACAACATCAAGAATAGAAGGGAAAATTTGAACCCAATTGGTTGGGTCTTTTCTATTGGACTAACTGCCAATGTCTCCCTTTGGGATTTGTGACATGGTTTAACAACCTCCTATGTTCTATAAGTCTAGTGGTTGTATTGGGCATTAACAGGTTGATCTTTTGGTGCAACGGAAACTACTACTTGTAACAAGTGGTATCAGAGCTTGGTCACAGGTTCAAATCCCCTCGAGTGATGCTAAGGGGGGGATTGTTGGACTAACCGCCAATGTCTCCCTTTAGGATTCGTGACATGGTTTAACAGCCTCCTATGTTCTATAAGTCTAGTGGTTGTATCAGGCATTAATAGGTCGATCTTTTGGTGCAATGACAACTACTACTTGTAACACTTTCATCATCATTGCAACATTTGGTTCTAGATCTTATTAGCTAGCTACTCCAGAAGGAAATGTTGTCAGAGAGCCTCTCAATGCTCTGCACCTAAAATGATTCTACACATAGATGTTTTGCATCTTGTACAACAATCTATGATCCTGAAAAAATTCTAAAAAGCATAAAAAGTCCTAAAAAAATGATCATCTTGGTGAAAACCTGGAAATAGGTGCCTCGTCGTATCCCAAAAAAAATCAAATATAAAAAATACAAAAAAATCAAAACAAAATTTAAAAAAAAGAAAAAAGTGTCTCAACGAAAACCCGAAAAGAGGCACCTTGGTAGAAAAAATAAAACAATCTCGAGTGGTGAAAACCTAGCAAATAGACATCACTTGTAATCAACGCTCCATCTATCAATGTGTGGCTAAGCTCTCATGCTTCCATCAACCTCTCCACATCTATTTCATTCTTGCTCTCTATTTACTTGTGACATCATGAGATAGAACTAGTCTTAGTCTCATCCTTGATTCTTATCTATCACTTGGGGGCAATCACATGCCTATCTGAGTTTTTAGTGCTTTATCACTTGATCAATCTCTTGAGCTTAACCTAGGTAAGTTTATCAGTCCTTCTTGATGGGAAATTTATCACTAACACTACTTGGTGTTTCTCAACACCCCAATTCTATAGTTTTTCTTAACGCTACCAATCTACACATCACTATGTTTCTCAACACATATTGAATCTTTCACTTTCACACACTAGCACTTTGACACAAGCACAAAAGGTGTTCCTTAACACCCAACACAAACTACATCCTAGAAATTTGAAAATGACTAAGATATGTTGAACTATTTTCTTTTGTGCTATTTTTTTATCATTGATTGTTTTCTAAGGTCGCTCGATGATGTCTACTTGAATAGAGATTCATGATTGGGAGAATAACATGTTTTCTTTGATTTCTTCTTGTGGTGTGATTTTAATGATCCCAAGTGGTCTAATAAACTAGGTGTTTGTGGTAAGAGCCTCCATCACAATTGGAACACCACACATACTTCGACCCTCTTTATTCAGACACTTAGGTGAGGTTGGAATTATCTCCTTGTTTGTTTCTTGTGTGTAGCATGCACACTAACACTCTTGGGTATCTTGGAAGCTTGTGCCTCGATACAAACATTATCTTACAAAAACAAACTAGAAACCATGTTTAGGTTGCCTCAACACTTATGTCTCAATGCTTACATGCATTTCCTACATCTTATTTGATAGGGTTGTATTCATATCTCCATGATCATTCTTGCACTAGTGAGGATTGTACTAACTTCTGATGTCCCAAATGCTCAAATGATGAAAAATAAATGAGCATAGGATTAGTGACTTGGCTCATGTCTTATGCTGCATTTCATTTTAGGGATTCATTTTAGGTGTGCCTTTTTTGGTTCCCTTGAGCCATCCTTCCTTTCTCTCTATTGAAACAATCAACTACAACATCTTCCATTGACTTTGACTAGTATCTGCACAAACTAAGGTCAAAATCATCATAAAAGGGTCCTAGAGTGCTAAGTTTTTTTATCATCACATACACATAAGAGAAGATATAATATTGATACATCAGAATGAGCATAATATCAAAGAAAAATAGGTATTACTATCTACATCTACACTATGTAGTTCAATAGCAATACATAAAGTAATGACATGTAGATCGACATCGTAATCATGGCTTGAGATATATATATCAGTGATATAGATGTAGATATGTCAAAATGGGGTACAATCAAAATGTGACAAGAAGAGGATAAGATGAGAAGGGGTATTAGGACTAACTCCCTCCCTCCCTCCACCTGATCTCAAGGTGGAGGAGGAGGGGCATCTGCTCTGGTCAGTGGTGGTACTGGTACAAACCCCTTAGATTGGGCTGTGAACTATGAATAAGATGGTGTTCTTACCCCATCTAGTATCATGTCAATATATAGTGCATAATAGTAGGCTACACGGGAGGCCTGATATGTGGTCATCTATTGTAGCTGATCTCGCATGCTATGGAGTTCATGTATCTAATGGTCTTTATCCTGCTCCTCTACCTATAACTATGCCTCAATGACTTCTCTCTATGTCTTGGCCTCTTCCAAGTCTTCTCTTAGTTGTGCCATCACCTCTCGAGAACTACCCTATGTTGCCTCTAATCTCAGTGCCTCTGTAGGTGGAGCCTGTGCTACTGTCTCCTCCTCTTGGACTCCTATCTCCTCTCCCACCTACTTGTCTCTTTATAGGAGGTCACCTCTATCCACCTTTCTCCTAACTAGTCGCTCCACTTCATCCTCCTCCATCTCCTCCTCTATTGTCATTGCCACACCCACTACCCCCAAATAACCCCTCTCTCCCCTAGGCCTATATTGCCTTGAATGGCTCATGCTAGCTCCAACAACTCCTCATGGTCATCCACCCTATCCCCTAGGTGCCCCTCCTCTCGGTGGCTCATCAGCAAGATTGTCCTCATCATCTTGGTGCACTCGCTCTGTTAGATCTATGAAGCAAGGGACGGGATGATAGATGAGGTGCTAACAAAATATTGGTGTAACCCCTATATCTGTAATGGTTGGGAGATAGTCCTAGTCTACTCCTATAAGATCTCATAGCTCATGGACTATGACTACATATATAGGACAAGGCCCCTAGTTAGCCTCCTCATTAGCATAGCAGGCATATGGCACAAACTCAATGGGAATGTCCTAACGCCACCTAAATTAGTGCCAGATGTGGCTAATATAAAATTGCTCCACTATTGGAGGACTCCTGCAAGACATATGGTATATGTCAGAATTCAGAAAGAACACATATATATCAAGAATGGAAGTATAGTATTGACAAAGCATCAAAAATTAATAAGATCTTGCATGCTAATCAGTGACATGTTACTAAACATGCAAGTATACTCATAGGTAGAGTTCGTCCACCTCTCGTAGCCTATGTAGGGTAGCCATACCACTGCGGTTAGGTCATTAAACTATCATCACCAAAATGAGGTCTTGCCCAAATTGGGTTGATGAATGTAGCCTATGTAATAAAAATATAAAGCATACCCTCTCCTTAGACAGCCTATGCAACAGGGCGTGCAATAGAAATGTGCTCCCATGCTCAAATCTGCAAAATAATAACCTCGGCCACCATACTCCTCTCACACTGGTACACTATCTCATGCAATTTGCAGTATATATGACAAAGAAAATAGGCTCTCCAACTGAACCTACATGGTCAAGTTGGCATATCATATAATATAGGGCCCCATCCATATTGGAAGCCTTGTTGGATCTAATTGGGGACCATGACACAACCTATCAAGCTGGCCAAAATACATGCCAACAGGTACTCCTGCCCATACTAAAAGATCATGTAATCCCATGTGATGTGGCACTCCATGATCATATCATCAGTGAATATTCGCTGCATGGTTGTGATACCCTCATTAGGATCCTAATCATAGTATACAAGCTCACCAACCATCTGAAGGTGCATGATTCAATACATGTCCTCAGGGGTCACAATAATCTCACCCATCAGTAGATGGAAGGTATTATGTTCAGAATGGAAGCACTCTACCAATGTTGTAAGAAATCTATGGTTCACACGGATATTGGGAAGTGTAAGGAGCTTACCAATCCCACACTAATCCAGTATGGCTAGGTCATCAAGTGACAATAATTGGGCTAACTACAAAGCATGTGGGTATGCACATTTGAATATCGAATTGGGAAGATAAATCTACAAAACAAAAAAACAAGGAAAAACATCAGTAATCAATCTCAATCAAATATCAAGCTATCAAAAATCAACTCTTAAGCATCTCTGAAAAGCTACAAAGTTACAATAGATGACAAAAATTTATGGCAAAGGACAAAAATTCAATTTTTAGACCGTATGATGAAAGAGATGACCCACAATTATTGTATGATGAAACTCCATAAGGGAAATGATACAATTTCTCAATGCGATAAAGTTCCTCGTATTGTATGATACCAGGGTATTTCTTGTATGAAAAAACACAAAACTGGAAATGATACACATTTGATCTCTAGTTTATCATTTGATAAACCTCAAAGAGACATGCGATACACTTCTTGTATCGTATGATAAACTAGCGCCGAACATGAAAAACGTGCCTAAAAAATTGAAATAACAACAAAATTGACAAAAATATAGGCAAGGATCAATCACTTACTATTGTGTCATATGCCTAAGGCTGGTTCTATTGTCTCTAGAGCCTGAATCGGTAATTTTGGACTAGAATTGACATCTTTAGCTTCTGAAAGGCTCTAGGCATTCAAAATTGAATTATAGAAAATGATTTGAAAATGACCCCTCTGATTCCCTTTTATAGGTTTTGACCTAATTTTCAAAGTACTCAAAATCTGGCAAAAATTGCACCCCTAGTTGATTTCGACATTCTGAATCCATTTTCGTGATCGAAATTGAAATTCAAGATTGTTTACTTAGTCAGATTGAAAAATCAACCCTTCTTGGTCAAACATAGTTGACTATTGACGCTATCAATTCTCGCTCACTGTGGCCTTCATTTCTCGCACCTTTGAGATCAATCTCATGCAAATCTATCAAATCCAAGTGCTCTCATGCTAGTCAACCTTGGTCAAACTTTAATCAAATTTGGTCAAAAGGACCTTGAAATAGCTCCAATCTATTCTGAATTTGTTCACAATATCAGTATGCTTTCAGTTCAAATCAGGCTTTAACATCTTTGCCTCATTTCAATTATGATCCCTAGGAGGCATGACAATATATAAAATCTTATTGTGCAAATCAATCTTAATCAAAAAATCAATTCAGGCTTCATGACTTGGGGCATCTCTACTTCATCAGGAACCATATCAAGTTGAGATTCTTTGCACCCTTTTTGGAAGAGTGTTCTCATCACTTCACATCAGTTCACTCAGACAGGTATCTATTAAATCTCTTGGGGCATATCAGGTTCATCGGGTCTCATATCAATCTAGTATTATCTCTCAATCAGGTGATTAGCTTCCTCATAATCCTTGTCAAGATATCTATCTCAAAGATTTTTGGACAGATATTCAATCTCATCAGTTCATATCAGGTTGGATAATCTCATTTCGCTCATTAGTCTTCTCTCAATCAAGTCTGAAGCTGATATCTCTTATTGATCTTTGTTAGATCAAGTTCGAAGTCGATTCTCCTCTTGTCATAAATAGTCTCATTGCTTCACATCAGGTTGTTGTTTGATTTAGCTTCAATCTATTCTTTGAATCAATGCACTACTCACACATTAATTCAAAGATGGGCAAATGTAATCACCTAAATTTGTCTAGTAGAACCTAAGCCCCCAATTTTGATTAAATTGCCTTAAAGAAAATTCTAAGTCTCAAAGGCATAATTATTAGACATAATTATTTAAGTAACCTTGATTAATCCCCCTTGCATAATTAAAATATTCCTAAAAATTAAGTCCAAACCATTTTGAAACTTGAAAATCATTTAATTGTCAAAACTTACCTTAAATATAAAGTCCTAGCACTTGATCAAAAAGAGCACTTTGTGCAAACTTAATCTTGATTACTTGCCAATTAAAAGGGGATTTGCTCTTTTGTCTTATTCTCCTATCAAGCTTGGCCAATCAAAAATCCTGAATCCTCTCACATGGATTTATCTCTTCTCACCACTCATCTCTACCTAACATCTTTTTGCCTCTTAATCTCCACCCTCCATTCTTGAGGCAAATCCTTTAAAAGGAATCTCTTCCTTGGCTCAAGGGTTCCATCTTGTTTTCTTGCATTCTAGAGTAATCTTGTAATTTTGAATTCCTAGTTCTTAGTTGCTCATAGTTTTCTTGCATTCTTAGTTTACTTAATTTATTAGCATAATATTGCATTGTTAAATCTAGATTAATTTCTTGCATTGTTAATCATAGCATAGTTTCTTGTATTATCATTCTAGAATACTAGTTGTTTACATCCATTCTAGCTTATTTCTCTCATTCTAACTATGTTAATCTTGCATTCTAGTTCCTTTCTAGTTTTGCATTATATTTGAATCTTCCATTTTGGAGTAGTCAAGTCACTAATCCTTCATGCCAAACTAATGAGCATTACAAAGAGGATTAAATTCGCTTCAACTAGAAAGCAATAAGCTGCTTTTGAGAATTTAGTTGGTTCATTTGATATGGCCTCCTATAGCTAAATTCTTGAGTTAATGGTTTATTGAGTGTTGGTTGCATTCCATGTTGATACCAATATTTAACCACACAGAATGTATGACCACCTTAATCACAATCAAATGGTGATATTTTTCACAAGATTTTAGATATAAGTAGTAAACTCATGCCTGGATGTGACGCATATTTTTGTGTAATTGTTTTTCAACTAAATGATTAATTATGAATTTTCTGGTACAAATTTTTCAAAAATAAAGTTTGACCACCTTAACTAATTCTAAACTTTATAAAATTGAAAACTTCTTTTTTTCTTCTTATAGTAGGCAAAGCATAGAATGTGACTCATGTTACAGATTTCAAAAAGGTTAAATCGTTTAAAATTTATAGTTGTTTTTCAATTAGTCTATCAATCGGGACATTAGAGGTAACTCAACTAGAAAATAAGTAAAAAATATTAACTAAACTCAAAATTTGACAACAATTATACTGATGGAAAGTTGATAATATCTTTAAGAAACCCTTTTCATTTCATCAAATTTGAGTGAAAAAAAGGTCATTAGCTACATGGTCGAAGTCTAGAGATTAGAGGAAATATGGTAAACATGTTTTTAGGTTGACCATCCATGTTTGGCATTCCAAAGCCAAAAGCCAAGGTAAATCTCAAGCCCGATTGGGTATCCAATGCCAATTCAGGTATTTGAAATATAATCAGATACCTGATTTGGACAGGTTTGAATTCAAATTTCACTTTTCCCACCAACATCATTTGGGTTTTTTTTAATTTGAAATTTTCATTAGTTGATTTATAGGGATTGAATTTATGATTTTTTTATTTATATTTGTTCATTGGTGTATTTTAATTTAATTATATTTTATATTTTATATTTTATTTATAATATTTTTTTAATTAAAATATTATCTTTATAAAATTCTTTAAATAATGTACAAAATTAAAAAAATATATGCTATTAGATATTCCCTTTTAGATTGTGTGATATATTATATAATATATTATATTTATGATATATATTTCTATATATATATATACATTATATTTAATGATACTATCTATATCTATATCTATATCTATATCTATATCTATATCTATATCTATATCTATATCTATATCTATATCTATATCTATATCTATATCTATATCTATATCTATATCTATATATGTATATATATATATATAAAGTGGGACAAGTTAAATGTTTAGTCTTACCATAATAGTAGGAGTCCATGTCTCTACATGCCCCTCCTCGTCTCTCTTGTGATACACCTCTCCGTGAAGTGCTTTAGTCCCTATAGCGACTTGTGTTGTATCATCCACCTCAAACATGTAGTCATATGCATCAGTATCATTCAAGGGACCCAAGCACAAATTCTTGCACATAATGCAAGTATGGGGCACACAAACACGTGAGCTCATGGGGGATGTGGAAGGGCCATAATCATCAACACAAGGAGGAAGAAATGTCACACTCTATCTAACTAGTAGATCACTCAAGGTGTGAATGACTCTAATAGTCTGTAAGTCAGCCTCATCAATAATGTTAGGATGTTGCACTATAGGAGGGGGTGAAATATCAGGGAGGGGACATATGTGCAAGATTTCACCCAATGTGCCCATGGCCTATCCTGAAGAGTGCTTAAGCCTATGCCCTAGTTAGGTCTCATGCTCCAATAGTTAACTTTGTGATCAAGCAAAAATTCATCATACAATTATTTTTAAAAAGTACAATGGGATTGATGAACTACAACTGATTTGGAACCAGAATGGAGAATCTGTAATTCAAGATTACTAAGAAATTGATGATTAGATAATGCAAGATGATTAAATTAGTTTTATGTTGTCATTGATGTCAACTAGTTTGATAGTACTTATCTTGTAAGTTACTATACTGACACATTTGAAGAAAGGTGGAAAAGATGAAGAACAAAGAAATCTACATGAGGAAGATGTACATGTCAGATGAGGATAAAGAATACACTGAGTAACTTGTTGATGAGTCTATGACTTGATGGAATTGACTTCATTATGTTGCATTCATCTATAATGAAGAATAGAGCTGAAAGATACAAAGCAGTGTTGTCGGTAAATGAAAGCATTTCAGTATACACGGACAGAATGTAGTGTATACCAAGCATAGTATTAACTGAGTGTGTGTTCACTGATGCATTTCTTTGTTAACCGAAGAGGACAGAATGGAATTAAATGATTAGTTTAGCTGATAAGATTGATGAGCTGGAAAGTGTATGATTACGAGGTAACAGATAAAGTTTGTTATGATGATCGATGGCCAACATAATTAAAAGAAGATCTAACAAAGCAGATTGAAACGTGTTATTGTCACATTAGCCGAGGAAGCCTAAAGCAGCAAAATCTATGAATATGATTAAGCGGCAAAATCCAATGGAGGAAAAGAAAATGTTTTACATGTCTATATAAGAGACTAGGGTTTCATTATGAAAAGATGCCGAAAGAAGAAGTTACTGCAGGATTATCGTGTGAACAAGCTTCATGCATTTCTGATCATACTGGTTAATGAGAACCGAGTTGTAGAACAGTTACCGAGCTACAAAGAGCAATTACCGATGGATAGTAAGTTAATACAGTATTGAATCTGAAGTGATATATTGGTCAGAAGGATTTGTATGAGCTAAATATTGATCTATAATCTACAATTGAAGTTGTATTAAGGTAGATCATCTACTGTTACATATTTAACCATTGTACATAGTTAAATCTCTTAACCGAGTGGACTAAGAAAGTCTTATGATGTCTCATTCATAGAATGAACATTGTTATCCTATCAACCCCAGAGTGACTGCTGGTTGGATGATAACTTCTAGTTTAAAATCCTCTAACAAGGTCACACCTGACAATGTGTTTGTAACCTTTAACAGGGTTGGGTCTTCACCGACCTCACTTCAGAAGAGTGAATAATTTTGGGTTGCCGGTCCCAGGTGGTTTTTCCCTTCATAGGGTTTCCACGTTAAATCTCTTGTGTTATGTGTTGATTGTGATATTTGTTTGTTATCATACTTTGCATATTACATATTTGATTTGATCGGTAATAGTTATAAGTTTAGAATTGACAATCGATAAAAGCATAGATAGTGAAAGTATTTTTGTTTACCGAGCAGTAGGAATTGAAGTATTTGTTTTGAATTATACATTTTGATTTGGGATAGTGTTTAACTAATTCACCCCCCTCTCAGTTATTCCAACAATTGGTATTAGAGCTTTGGTTGCTTAGAATAGAGTTTTAAGGACTTCAGCACAAAGGTCTCAAGATGTATAAGAGGGAAGTGCCAAGATTGAACAAAGAGAACTTCGCAGTATGGCAAAGCCAAATGTTGTTGCATGTATCTGGAATTGGGAACTCAGTTGTAGATCTGATGAAGAATGGCTACATTGAACCGACACCAAGTCCCTTAACCCTTGATCAACTGAGAGACAAGCATGAACACAATGTCACTATGATGGAACTTGCTACTGCCTATACCGATGTTGAATTTGAAGACATTAAGGGATGCACTACTACCAAAGCCATGTGGGATAAGTTAAATTTGATATACAGTGGAGACTTGAATGTTAAGAGAGCCAGAGCAGAAAGTCTAAGAGGTCATTTTGATGATATGAGGATGAAGGAAGGTGAGAACATTGTGCAATACACAAACAGACTGAAAGAAGTAGTACATGCTATTAGAGCATCTGATGGAGTTATTGATGATGAAACAGTGATAAGTAAGATTCTCAGAACTTTGTTGCCAGTTTATGTGATTAGGATCTCTGCAATTCATGAAACAAGGGTCGTATCCAATCTTACCCTTGACACACTAATCGGTAAGCTTACAACCTTTGAATTAAACAACTTTGACAATAGTATTGTTCCTTCTGTTGAATCTGCTTTCATGTCTTCTTTGAAGATTAGTAAGTCTAGCAAGAAAAATAATAATGATGATAGTGATAGCAATAACGATGATGAACTTGATGAGCTTGAAGCTCTTATGGCCATAAGATTACCCAAAGGAAAAGGAAGATATAAGTTACCTTTGGAATGCTTTAATTGTAAAGAGGTTGGCTAAATTTCTGCTAGATGTCCACAGAAGAAAGATGATGATAGATCCAAAGACCGATCAGAAGGAAGCTATGGGAGAAGAGTCAATAGAGGCTACCGATACAACAAAAGAGACGACCGAGACAACTATGACAAAGGAAAGAAGGTATGTTACATTGCCAAAGATATTGAATCTAAATCTGATACTGATGATGATGTAGAAGTAGTATTTGTTGCTATGAAAGATGATTCAGAGGAAGAAGAAAAACATGAAGAGACAACACTGATCTCTAGAGTAGACAGAAATGATATATGGATCATAGACAGTGGCTACACACATCATATGATTGGTGATGTAGAAAAATTTGATCAACTGGTTGAATATAATGGAGGATATGTGAGAATGGGAAATGATGCACCTTGTATGGTAAGAGGTAAAGGTTCATTGATGATTAATGACAGAATAAAATGTGAAAATGCATATTGGGTAGATGGATTGAACTATAACTTGTTAAGTGTGGCACAGTTGAATAATTCAGGCCACCAACTTGCTTTTGAGAGCAAAAAGGTGAAAATCTATGATGATGGAGGAAGACTTGTCAGAACTGGTACACAATCCAAAGGTAACCTATTTTATCTTGATATTGATCAGTCTTCTTGTTTATTAATGAAGGATGAAGATGCATAGTTGTGGCACAAAAGGTTATGTCATGTGAATTTTGATAACATGATCAAGATTAGTAAAAAGAGAAGAGTTAGAGGATTGCCTAACTTGTCAAAACTAGATCATGCTATGTGCCATGAATGTCAGAAAGGTAAGATGACTAAGTCTAGTTTCAAAAGCAAAGACTACTCAACAAAGAAGATACTTGAGTTGGTTCATACCGACCTGTGTGGTCCTATGAGAACTCAGAGTTGTTCTGGTGATAGATACTTTATTCTTTTTGTTGATGACTATACTAAACTGATGACTGTTATGTTTTTGAAAGAGAAATTTGAAGCTTTTAAAATGTTTAAATGGTATAAAGCTAAGGTAGAAAAAGAGACTGGAAAGGAGATTAAATGCTTAAGATCTAATAGAGGAGGTGAATTTATCTCTGATGAATTTACTAATTTCTATAATGAGCATGGAATTAAGAGATAGGTTTCTGCACCGAGGACACCTCAGCAAAATGGCATTGCTGAAAGAAGAAATAGATCAATCATTGATTGTACTAGAACACTTATGATACATGAGAATGTTGCTCAGACATATTGGAGAGAAGCTGTCAGTACAGCTGTATATGTTCTTAACCGAGTACAATTGAAGAAGGACACCAACCAGACACCTTATGAGCTATGGTTTGGACACAAACCTACTGTAAGTTATTTTAGAATTTTTGGAAGCAAATGCTTTATTTTTTAAAATGAGAGAAATGGAAAATTTGATTCAAAAGGAGATGAAGGAATATTCTTAGGATATTCTACCAAGAGTAAATCATACAAATGTCTGAATAAGGCTATAAATAAGATAATTGAAAGTACTAATGTTCGTGTTAATGAGTTTGATGACAAGAACACAGAGGATAGTTGAAAGGAACCATAAGACTATGGTAGATTCACTTACATTGAACATCTAGAGTATCAACCGAAATCGTAACTTGTGATAACTGGTCAGCAGGAAAATAATGCAGAACAACAGGAAGAACAAATTGACGAACAAGATGGAGCTATTGAGCAAGCTAATGAACCTGAATAGGATAAACAAGAAAGAAGAGATAGAATACTAGCTATATTTGTCAGGAGAAACCATCCTAAGACATAGATTATTGGAGACAGACAAGCCAGAATGCAAACTAGGAGCAAAACAAGACAAGGTACATGCTTAGTTTGTGAATTTGAACCAAAAAATGTGAAAGTTGCATTAGAGAATTAGGAATGGATTAATGCAATGACCAAGGAAATAGAGAAAATAGAAAAGAACAAGACTTGGAGCTTAGTACCCCAAGCAAAAGACAAAAATGTTATCAGTACTAAATGGATATTTAGAAATAAGCGGAATGAAAATGGAGAAGTTACAAGAAATAAAGCTAGATTGGTATGCAAGGGATATGCACAGGAAGAAGGCATTGACTATGGAGAAACATTTGCACCTATTGCTAGATTAGAAGGAGTCAGAATGCTACTTGCATATGCTGCACATAAGAAATTCAAAGTCTATCAAATGGATGTGAAGTCAGCATTTCTGAATGGTATACTTGAAGAAGAGGTCTACATCAGGGATAACTTTAAGAAACCCCCTTTTAGGAAAAAGTGTAAAGTCTTGGCGAATCGTACATTATTTTAGGGGGTAATTTGTTTTAATCTAGGTGATTTTTTTTTCAAATCCATAATTTTTCATAGTTTGTATTGGCGATTTTTTCCCTCCGGATTGAAAATTTCATAAATTGCTGGCAAATAATTTTCTTTTCAAGTAAAAAATTATAATATTTGAGGCGAATAATTTTCTTTTCAAGTAAAAAATTTTAATATTTGAGGCGAATACTTTTCTTTTGAAGGGTGAAAAAATAATTGTATTGGCTAATCATTCGTTAATTATGGAAAAATAAATAAATTATTGGCGATTTTCAAAAGATGGGATATAAGTAGCCTAACCTAGCATACCTAACATACATAAATTATTGGCAACTGGCAAGTGATGGTTTAAAGATGTGGTTGTTTGACCTTATATTATGGAAGCATAATGTATTATTTGCCACTACCATAATCTTTGCCACTACCACTGTAATTATGTTAAATGTATTATTTGAGAACTCAGACCGTCTGATGATCCAAGATCAATGGCTGAGGTTTAATTTCGGCCAACATTTCTTGAAGGAAGAAGAATTGTCGAGGTATTCACCAGAATGTTGACACGTATCAAGGTAAGTTGTCTGCAGACTATTAAAAGCACTTAACCGGGAAAGAATTAAATGCCATGTCAATGACAACGACATTCTTTGGCTACCACACACCACTTCCCAAATTGTACAGCCGATTTCTGACAGTTTTTTAATCGATAGAAAAGATTTACTGCCAAATGTGAAAGATTAAGGACAAAATTTTCAATTATCACACACATGTATTTAGGGAAAAGATTTTTGTGCAAGATTTAGAGGCATATCGAGGACAATGTATTTAATACCATTAAGATAGAAATAATTGATTGGTAAGTAATGATCAAGGATTCAAGGGCTATTTATAGATGATTTAGCTTCATTATTCATCGACATTGATTGATTGTTTGTTTAGGGTCTGCAGTGACGCATTCTGCAAGTAATTTGTTTTTAAATTTTCTAGTTTTACTATTTTAAGTTTTACAGTCTGCAAGTAATCTAAGATGGACACTCCCATTTGTCTTAGATGCACTTCTGAGGAGGCCCAGAAGGCCTTTCTGGGTTACTTTTCTAATGAATTTTTAGCATCAATTTGTAAGGATGGTGGGCCTTTCATTACAAAGGCTGTCAGAATGGTGTTGGGCCGAGAGTTTCTTGACAATGAAGATAGGTACCCGGGTAGCCATGGACATTACATCTCATTTTTTGGCTTCCCTTCTAGACCTTGGAGGACCAAAGGTTGACATGGTGATGCTGCTAAGGAGGGTATTCAAAGAGGAATACTTGGGGGACGATGTTCAAGTTGTCACCTTCGTTGAATTAGGGGTGGGGATCCCTATGGCAAGTCAAATACACAAGCTTCTCCTCCCAGGCCAGAATGTGGCCATGCAACCTTTTCTTTTGTGCCTGACTACTAGGCAATTGAAGCGCATAGGAAATGGGCGCTAATTGCTAGGGGTTTTCTCCGTAAGTGGTTTGAGCTTGACACAAAGGAGGCTCGAGCGGGGTAATTTGTGTGGCTTGACGAATTCATGCAGCTAATCCTCTCTGCAGAATTCTACACAGAAGGGCGCAATTGATTTTTCTTTATAAAAAATTTTTTTTTATAAATATTAAAAGCTTACCTTGTACTGGTACTGGTACTATAGTCGTTTACAATTTTTTTTTTGTTTATAGACATAGTATCAAGTCGAGAATGTAAATATAATATGTTTATAGACATAGTATCAAGTCAAGTATGTTTCTTTTTGTTTATAGACATAGTATGAAGTCGAGAATGTAAATATAATTTTATGAAAAATACAATGGAAATTTTGCAAGCTTTACCTCATTTCAATTTGTGCTTTGTGTAACCGTGATTGCAATATTTCTTCTCTGTAACCGTGATTGCAAAAATGGTTTTTAATATTTTATACTTCTCTGTAACCATGATTGCAATATTTTAATTACTTGCTTCAATGCTTTATCAGTTATCTGTAGACTAGCTTATCTATATTTATTTTAATATATATAAAATAATCGACAAATATCCTCCTTCAGATATCTATTACAATTAAACTTCACTAATTGAAACTGTAGTTTAATAAAAAATTTAAAATGGTGTCTCCCACATTTAATTTATTACATAGTCTGAAGTACAATTATATCTCTACGAATGAGATTGATGTTTAAATACTTAAATAATTACTCTCCATTAAAAAATATTCACAAATTATAATATAGAATTTGAACATTACTTTTCACATGTAATTTTTTTAACTCTTATTATGGTAAACTAACATAGTATAATTTAAACATATATAAATGAAAAAAACTTATATCTTATATTTATAATTTGTAACATCATAAAATATGAAATATATTTCAACTTACAAAAAATAGTACACCAATACCATTCACTGTTGTCGTTGGATTATTATACATCAACGACCGAAGTTGAGTTTCGGGCTGAAAGGGAAAAGAAACCCCATCTTTTCAAACGCGTCTCGAAATCATGACACGTGTCACTTAACACCTCGCACGGTCGTTGGTCTACCAACAAATGACATTGAACAATGTCATTTCAATTTGGTGATGATGTGAGACTAACACGTCTGACTCGTGATGTGAGTCATCCTAACTAGATTAGTTAATGGGACCCACAGTCCACGCGGCCACCACACCGTTCACCATTGTCATTGGATGTTTATAGATCAACGACCAAAGTTGAGTTTCGGGCTGAAAGGAAAAAGAAACCCTATCTTTTCAAACACGTCCTGGAATCATTACACGTGTCACTAAACTCCTCGGTCGACCAACAAATAACAATGTCATTTCAATTTGGTGATGACATGAGACTAACACGTCTGACTCATGATGTGAGTCATCCTGACTAGATTAGTTAATGGGACCCACGGTCCACGCGGCCACCACACCGTTCACCATTGTCGTTGGATGTTTATAGATCAACGACCAAAGTTGAGTTTCAGGCTGAAAGGAAAAAGAAACCCTATCTTTTCAAATGCATCTCGAAATCATTACACGTGTCACTAAACTCCTCGGTTGACCAACAAATAATAATGTCATTTCAATTTGGTGATGACGTGAGACTGACACGTCTGACTCATGATGTGAGTCATCCTGACTAGATTAGTTAATGGGACCGACGGTCCACGCGGCCACCACACCATTCACCATTGTCATTGGATGTTTATAGATCAATGACCAAAGTTGAGTTTCGCGCTGAAAGGAAAAAGAAACCCTATCTTTTCAAACGCGTCCCAAAATCATTACACGTGTCACTAAACTCCTCGGTCGACCAACAAATAACAATGTCATTTCAATTTGGTGATGACATGACACTGACACGTCTAACTCATGATGTGAGTCATCCTAACTAGCCTAGTTAATGGGACCCACGACCCACGGGGCCACCAGTACCACACCATTCATCGTTGTCGTTGGATGTTTATAGATCAACGACTGAAGTTGAGTTTTGGGCCGAAAGGAAAAAGACACCCTATCTTTTGAAACGCATCCTGAAATCATGACATGTGTCACTACTCAGTTAACACATTGACATAATCACATTCCACTTACAATTTACAAACTTACAGCGCAACAAAGTTACGGATTCTTAATTTCTAGGTTGAGGATTGAGGTCCGAGGAAAGCAACAAACTACAAAGTCTCTCAGCTCTCTGCAAAAATCAAAACTAAAGGCAACGTGAACATCAACGAGTAAGTGTAACTACTAAAATCCTGAAAATCTACGTCCTGCATTTTAAATTTTTCAAGTCTCTTGATTTACAACTTTACTGTTTATATTATATATAAAAAAAATTTAGTCTGTTAGGTTTTAATTTTGAATCACCCCTGTAGGCTTGTAGCTACAAATACCAAGAATAACATGATGGGCAAAATAATAGAATTCCACAATATGCTTAAAACACCAGGTTTCAGTGATTTATTCCATGATATACATGATCTTGTTATTCATGGAAATAAGGGTATAATGGAGATTAGATTTGCACTTGAAAACAAGTGGAACCATCCAAATAAGGCTTCAAAATTTTATTCATTTAACCCTAGGGTAAATGCAACTGCAAATAAAATTGCACTGTGGGAAGCTGGGTCGGCACACATGGCCTTACCTCAAGTATTCCCTTGCCCAGAAATTGTTATGCTCTACGCCGAAAATTATGATGAAAATAGAAAAGCAATTGTGAATAAAAATACTCAAGAGGAAATTTTGTCCATAACTGAGAGTGAATTTCCTAGTCTGTTGAACCTAGGGTTTCAAAAACAACGCTCAAACGTACACATTGACTTGGGAAAGCTGGCAGAGGATTATGAAAAATTAGATGCAAAATAGAGAGATTCTTATATCAGAGGAATAACAAGCGGTTGTAGTCTGAGTTCAGATCATAGGCCTCCTTATGATTATGAAATTTTTGTGCCATGGGAACAGGACAGTATTTCCTTGCTAGCATTTTGTTTGGGATTGGATAGTAACAAACAAGTGGGTGCCAGCATTCTTGAAATGCTTTATCATATTCATTTTGAAAGAGAACCAGTAAAATATTGTTTTATTGAGCACATTGTTCATTGCATGCAAGATCAATTACTAATGATTCAAAGAGGTTCAGAGAAGACATTTAGATTCACAACCTACTTGTGCTATCTTCTCCTAGCAAAGCATCGTGCATTATTTGAGGCAAACAAGCTTTGCAGTCTGACTGAAGGCCAAAATCCAATATATGAGTGGACACCTCAGATAAGGATGATTGATAACAGAAGGAACTACAACAATTTTGTAGACTTCTTTTTGGCACCAATGTACCATAAAATTACAGGCACTCCAATGCCTAGATTGCCTGTTACTTGTAGAAATTGCATTCAACTCGAAAGTCAACTACAATTGGCTGACTGGTACTTAATGGAAGAGTACACTGTGTTAAGGTTTTACGGTTCATGGGTAGAACCCTACAAACTTCCAATACATGTAACAAAGAGGGTATTTGCATTGGAATATGTACGACAAATGGAGAGCACAGATGTACTCTTTAATGGTCAGCAAAAGAAAATGATATTTCCCTCCTTGCCATTCTACTTTGGAGGGTTCGCATTTGAGAGAAGAGGATTCAAAGTGGTAGAAGCCTTTTTTTCAATTTTTCGATTTGATGTTGACAGTCACTGGCAGTATGATCCACTGAACATAATTGGAGCAAGGCTTAAAGACAATGGGAACTCTGCAAGCAAATATCAACATGAAAGTATGCCTTTGATTGAAAATTTTAAAAACATGGACTCCTGGGAGGAGGTCAAAAAATAGATGGAGAAATATGTTGCTGAAAATAATATGTCAATATAGGAATTGTCATCACAAATAATGGCATTGCACAAACAGAAAGGAAAAGTACAGGCCATGACATCGTCCAATTTCTACAAGAAAGCTGATAAACCATCTACAAAACGTATTCCAAAAGAGCTAATGAATGAATGTATAGATGCTAGATGGAGTCAAACCAAAATTTTTGAATTTTGGGAAATGAGGAAGAATCTCGGTGAGCCAAAGACCTCTGCAGATCTTAATGAGGTGGAAGAGGATACAATGTTTAACAAATTGTGGAATAAGGAGCATCCAGCTGAAGTATATCACAATGATAATGATGATGATTACAATGACCAGGATTCTTTGAATCCCTCATCTAGTACAATAATTAAGAGAGGAGTTGATGCATCCACCAAATTTCTATATAGCAAAGGGGCAGAAATTCTAGAAAAAATGGGCTACCAAGGTTCTGGTGGTCTGGGTCCCAGTGGAGAAGGGGTTTGGTATGCACCTAAACCACCAGCTGTAGCACCAAAACATGGTCAGAAACTAGGCCTTGGGCATGGAGATCAATCATCAACTCAGTCAATTCCATTCACATTGGTTTCAACTTAGTTAATTCCATCTGTTTCTGCTTCAAATAGAGTTCCACTTCCAGCTGTTCCAAGCACTCAGATTCAATCTGAATCAATTGTCACTCCCACAACTGGCAATATCATTTGTACAACTAAATGTAGTGGTCCAAAAAGGATATTATATCAATATGTAGATGCAAGAAAGGTTGGTCCCGAAGGTCAAGAAAGTGTAAAGAAGCAAAAGGTTATGACAAGTATTAGTAGTAGTACTAGTACAACAGTGCCAATGGTGACTGTGAGTCCAACAATTGCCCATCCTTTAGGACAAAACCCTCAGAATAGTCCACAAACCCCACTTGTAATGGGTCTAGGTGTTGGTAATCCTCATGGTATTGATGGAAGCTTGTACATCAGTGCAAGTGCTATTTCACCATTCAAACATTCAATTCTCTCACAAAATCCTGATTTTCATTACAATGAATTTGTAACTAACTATGAAAAATCAAAAAACAAGAATAGACAAAATAGGAAGACAATGAAGATGGAAGCAATTGTTGTAGCTCGTGATGCAGAACCTGCATCCAACAGGTTATTAACCACATATGACCCGAATAAAGATATGATGGAATTCATGGTTGTTATGCCCCCAGCTAGAGATAAAAATCCACCAGAGAGTCAGTTAGATCCATCTGAATTTCAAGTTAGCACCCTCCAAATGGATTTATCCAAAATTAAAAATGTGGACAAGATAAATGTGTCCAAAATGACCAACCAAGTGGTCTATAGTTCAGTGATGAAGTTGGAGAGAGAGAAAGGAAAGCTTCAGGGCACAATAGATAAGTTAAAGGCAGACCTGGCAAATGTAAAGGCAAGTGAGAAAGTAGCAATAAACAGGTGCAAAGAATTAGAGAAAAGGATAAAAAAATTCATCCTCTGGCTCTAAAGAAGCAATTGAACAGCAAGAACATATGGACGCAGAATTGAAAACTTTGAGGGAAAAATTGGAAAAAAGGGATTAAAAACTTCAGGATGAAAAAGCCTCTTTATTAAATTTATACAAAAACTTGGAGAATGCTGCACAGGTAAACAATGAGTTAAAGAAAGAATTGGAAAAAAGGGATAAAAAACTTCAGGATGAAAAAGCCTCTTCAGTAAATTTATACAAAAACTTGGAGAATGCTACACAGGTAAACAATGAGTTAAAGAAAGAATTGGAAAATGAGAGGGTAAAAACAAAAGAGTGGGAAGAGAAAGCAAAAGACTGGGAAGAGAAAGCAGAGAAAATAAGAAAACATAGTGAACACCAGTACTCAGAAATGAAAGAAGACCTAAAGAAGGTAAATAATACTATTAAAAATTATGAAAACTTCTTGAATGACCATGTAAATAATACAGTACAACAAATAAAAAATTACTTCTGGGGGAAAATAAAGTCTTCTGCTGATAGGTTGTGTGATTGGTTTGAACTCTATGAATCTCTTACAGATGTTTTTGAGAAGCTGAAAGAGCAACTTGAGGAGAACAAAAGTTTTGGTCAGAGACAGAAAACTGCAAAGCAGATTATGCAAGAAATCAACAGCACTGCTGACAGGCAATTGGCAAGCAAGGGAATTCAGGACTGCGTTGGTTCAATAATAAAGGTGACCTCTGTATTTCATAAATGTCAAAAACTAACAGAAGCAGAAGAAGTTCTTGCTTTATTTGGGCCAAAGCTCTCCAAGATGAACAATAAAACAACCAAATTGATATCTCTTGGTTTACCGAGTCCTGGACCTGATTTGTCAACAACAGGTTTCGTTGGAAGAGAAGCTTACAAACAAAAGTTGGAGGACACAATAACCTCTGATTTAGGCAACCTTCCTTAGGGCAGAACTCATGAAGGCATTGCAAAGTGCATCAAAACATTCACAAATTTGCATGCACTAATGGAAGGAACATTGCTTAAAACTCGCTCTTCCAAGTATGGAATTCTGACGAGAATGCAGGTCATTTACCATACCATCAAAAATTTTGCCCTTCCAACCGAAGAAGAATGGAGCATACTACAGAAACTTACAGAATCATCTTGAATCATAGTATGTGAAAGTACTTTCAGTTTCAATCATCTCTATATCTTTCATATTATTCTACATACTACAATCTAGACTCTAGAATTGAGTTTAAAGTAACAAGTTTGAACTTTGCTTTTTGAACAGGATCAATGTTGCAGTCTTGCAGATGCTATTGCCTATGCTAATTTACTAAACCGGCCTGTCAAATGCAAAAATGTACAACTAAAGTTGTAAAGATGTTGTAGACTTGTAGTCTTGTAGTTGTCTTACTGATTTAGATTTTGAGACTTCACATTAGGCAAATCGACCTGAAGCTATTGTTGCTCCCTTGTTTCTATAAAAGGGAATTCAGGGTCATTGGCTTACTAAATTACCAATGGGAATTGAGTCATTGACTTTTGTAAACAGAATCAGAGAGTTGTGTTCTTACTAGTATTGATCAATGAATGGATACATTGTATCATATTTGTAATTAAATTAATGAGAATCAGTATTTCTAACTCTAAGAATTGTAACATACGAATTGCTATGTTGTCAAACAAAATAATGAAAAAACTACAAGAATTGTACCATATTAGCTGAATATTGCGAATGAAAACCATTAATAATTATTAATTATGGAATTGAATCTTGAATCTTGATGACATTATCAACCACATTCATGTTTTTGACATTGGGATATGCATGATTGATGATGAAATACAGAAACTGACAGTAGACTTCAAGGAAAAAGTTAATAAATACCTAGGACATGCTAATTCTTCAGTGCTACTTCTACAACGGTTCAATTTCAAGCTGCCACACCATATCATCATTGAGATTGTCGGATTCATCAGCATCAACTTCATAGCTTCCTTGGTTCTTTGATATGTTTTCTTCACTCTGCATACCTCCGCTTAACTGATGTTCACCGCTAGCAGTACCAGTGCCAGTACATGGGTCCCGGTCAATGACATAATTGTCTTTGGCATTCCCACTCCCACTCCCACTTTGGTTTGACATGTTGCCCACCCCTCTTCTCTAACATTTCTTCCTCCACAATTTCAGTGCCCTTTCATAAGGAAAAGTATTGACTTCATACCTGGATGTATAGAGCCTCAAGCAATTTTCCAAATTCTTGTCAAGTTTGTTTCTTAGCTTTGACTTTAGGAATCCCAAAGCACTGAAAACTCTCTCATCCTCCACCAACCCCAATATCATGGTTAGACATAATTCAGCAAGCTTGAAATATTCTGATATTGAATCAATCAGCAATTCACTCTCAGCTAGATTTTTCCAAAGCCTTGTTACTGATCCATCTTCCATAGGGTTCTCCATAAGATTAAATTGTTCCCTCATTGTCTATGAAAAATGAGCTGATTGCTCTCTCAAATAATTTGCATCTAAAATTCCATTTAGAGTTACTCCATCTAACTCTTTGGTTTTGCAAAAATGATCTATCAAAGTTAGTAGCCTACTTTTAAAATCTTTTGAATTGTTCATACGCCAATAATGAGGAAACACAATAGCCATGGATTCAAGTAGTTTGACTGGAGGGAATCTTGCTCTAATCTATGAGGAAAGATCAAAGGCAATGTGCTTCACTAAAGCTGTTACAAACTCAACGATCTTGGTAAAGTCTTCCCTTTTAACACTTGATACTCGCCTTCTAGGGTTCTTTCCTGGTTCCTCAGACTCGATCCTGGCATTGTAGTGCATTGGTATCTCTACTCCATGAACTTCTGCACATAACCCCCCATTTGAACCAATTTTTAAAAAGTTATCAGGATTGTCCAAATCTGTGATTTTCAGCTAGCTGGCAAATTTTACTTCATCAACAAATAAATGATAGAGATTATCGAGCGTCATGCATGTCAACTTACGGAGCGTAGCATATTCTGCGATATGCATAGCTCTTTGCTGGGCCTTTTTCATTAAATTTCTCATTTCCTCAAGCATGGGGAGAAGACCTGCTAATGTTAACAGTGTCTCTACATTACTTAACATTGACAGCAGCGCAGGAAATTTTGGTTGCCCTACTTTGTCACGACTTGAGTTCATTAGACCAAGCAATGATTGATATTCTAAAAAAACTCGATGTGCTGGTCCATCCAAAGAGATCCATCTGGTATCATTATCCTTAAGAAGCTTGTTCCCATCGGTTAGTCCTTCAGCAAAGTGTTGAAATTCCTTGAATCATTTCGGACTTCGACAGAAGTATTGGTAGATCTCTTTGATTAAAACTTCAATTTTTTGTACTGGAGCATGCTTGCTGACAACTCCAAAAGCTAGATTCATTCTATGGGCCATGCAGTGAATGGGAGTAACGTAGGGTGCACAAGAAGATTGTATCTTTGTGCAAAGACCACCCCTGTGGCCTTGCATTACTAAAGCTCCATCAGCTCTAACACACACCAGCTTTTTGGCAATGGTCATGTCATCTATACCTCCATATTCAATTAGAGAACTCTTTACTAGTTGAAATAAATTTTCCGTTGTCGCATTATCCCTCATTTTAGCAACTGTTAGTAGATGAGGTTGGCGAACAAAATTTTGTACAGTATAAACATGCATGCATACCCAGGAAGTATTGTCTACAGCTGTGACCTCATCTAAAGACAATGCAATAAAATTTGACTCTTTAATTTTTTCCTTCAAATCCTCTTTTTCAACATCGGCAAGACAACTTGCCCATTCCCATCCACTGTTTACTGACCAGTGACTGTTAGGATAGTTACGAACTTTCAGAAAGTGTAATAAAGCACTCAATGATGGGTAGTCTGTCATTGGATGCCCTCTGCTCAAAATATTAAACACAACACTTTACTGAATAGCTTTTCCCATTAGTTCTACTTCCAATGCTTTTCCAAAATAAGCTTCAATAGAGCCTTTAACTTCACCAGGCTTCATCTTTATATTATGTTGAAATTCATATAATTCTGCATTCCTAACATGCTGAGATTCCTCCTTTGTTTTCCATCTTATCACTGATTTTTGAACTCCATCTATGGTTTTCTTTTCGTAAACTTTACCAATATGCTTTTCTATGGTGTCAATTTTTAGCTGCAACCTCTTTTCCTTCTTATTTATCACGCTGTAAATCTTACATCTGCATTCTACCAGAGGTTCCCCTTCAATTGGATTAGGCACTGGTTCAACGAATGGATATGTTGACACCCAATCTTTTTGAATATTCCTCGACATATCCCACAGTCTATCATTCTTTGATTTGGATTTTCTTTTCTTCCTTGCAGTTGCACCATCATCTTTTCTGACATTCTCAGTCTCATCCAAGTCGATTATATCATTATGGCTACTTTGGGTATTTAACTGAAAATCTTCTTCAAGTTCATCGTGATTTGAGATATCAGGTTCGCTGACTTCTTCAATATCTCGTGAAGGTTCAGCCTCAGGTTCAAAATCTTCTTGTAATGAAGTAACACTAGCTTCCCTATTTTGGCCAGAAACATTTCCACAACCATGACCAAAGTATGATGATAAGGTTCTGCATTTTGTTGGCCTCTCTTGGCTTTCCCCATCTGCCGGAGCCTTACCCTTATTCTTGTTCGACATCTCGATTGGCTACCAGCCTAGTGATAAAAATATGTAAAAAAAATGTTTACTTGTTGAAGAAGTGACAAATGACAACATAACTATAATATACAATGTTTACATAGTCGCAGAAATTTAGAATAATAATCACTTACCTTTGACTCGCCAAAGCAGTTGAGACTCAACAGTGAGACAGTCTGAAATTCGCTATCGATCAAATTGAACCGATCCAAGATTCCAAATTGTGTACAATAACACTGATGTATGAATGTATTTATACTAATCTCTTTTGGTGAATTGGGCGGGAGGTATTAGGTCAGTGTCCAAATATTTGGCGAAGCCCGCGTAATGATAACACGTCTTGTGTTATTTCCTAGGCAATTATGGGTCGCCAGTACCTTGGTATGATTAATAAAGGTGGCGAAAACCCATCGGTTTGAGACACGCGTCAGTAAAATAACTGGCGAAGTTGGGGCTGCCTAAAACATATTTATATATAACTATGGGTGAATATAGGCCATCCATTTGGGGCCGCATTGAAATTATAGGCGAATTTTAAAAATATATCGTGCCCAAGACATATATGCCATTGGCGAAAATGTGCAAGAAATGGATAAAATTTAATATAGCGTTTGGTGATGGACCCAGGCAATGGACCCAATATTCATAAATGCGGGGCGATGGGGTCAGTCCCATATGGGCAATTTATTCGCCAAATCACGGGATGCCGACGAGCGACATTCGCCAAATGGAAAATAATCGCCACTAAAGTTTTCTTTGGTCTACATTGAACAACCTGAAGGATTTGTTGATCTAGACAACATAGACATGGTATGGAGATTACATAAAGCCTTATATGGTTTGAAGCAAGCACTAAGAGCATGGTATGAAAGACTGCATACTTACTTGCTAAGTATTGGATTTGTAAGAACAAGTGAAAACAACAATCTGTATATGAAAGGTAATACTGATGACACTACTCTTATTGCTAAGATATTTGTGGATGATATTATTTTTGGAGGACAAGATCATATATGCAAAGCCTTTGCTAATAAAATGCAAAAAGAATTTGAAATGTCTATGTTTGGAGAGATTAAATTCTTTCTAGGACCACAAGTGATTCAGCAGAGTGATGGGATATTCATCACACAATCTAAATACATAAAGGAAGTCTTGAAGACATTTGGCATGGAAGATGCTAAACCTGTGGGAACACCGATGGCTACTAGATGCAAATTGACAAAGGAGGATGAAACTACTGAGGTAAACCAGACACTTTACCGATCCATGATTGGTAAACTAATTTATGTAGTTCACAATAGACCAGACATAACACATGTTGTGGGGATTGTTGCTATGTTTTCTGCTAACCCTAGAGAGTCACACATGATAGCTACTAAAAGAATCTTAAGATACCTAAAAAAGATAGAGGACTATGGCATTTGGTATCCTAAGGAAGGAAAGTTTGAACTAAAGGTATACACCGATGCTGATTGGGCTGGAAATGTGGATGACAGAAAAATCACCACCGGAGGAGCATTTTTCTCTGGTGAAAGACTTGTAACTTGGACAAGTAAAAAGCAAGCTTGCATTTCTCAGTTAACTGCTGAAGTAGAGTATGTTGTTGCTGCTACAAATTGCTCAAACATTGCATACACCAAGAAAGTGTTGGAAGGAATGAATGAGGTAATTACCGACCCGATGATTATATACTGTGACAACACTAGTGCTATTAACATTTCGAAGAATCCTATGATGCACTCTAAAACAAAGCATATATCTATTAAGTATCATTACTTAAGAGAAAAAGTGCGAGAGAAGCAAGTGAAGTTAGAATTTGTTACATCTAAGGAACAACTTGCAGATATCTTTACAAAGCCTCTATCGAAGGATACATTTGAATACTTGAGGACTAGACTTGGGGTCTATCCCCTGTCTATCGGTCACTAAGGTGATCTGGATGTTGCATCAGCCTACTTTTGTTAGAAGATCATTCATGTTGATACAACATAGTTCACACTTTGAATCATGTTCAAGGTTGTGATTAAGTTTGAAAAATTGAGACAGATTGAGATATCAATATTCAGAGATACAGAGAAGATGATGGACAACAGAGAGTTACTTGGCTACCGACAAAGCTACTTGTTTATTTGTTTCTTTGGCATTGTTATCAAAGGGAGAGAAATAATATGAAAAGGAGAGATAAACAAAGGGAGAGAAACTACACTGATGAGAACTATCTGAGGGAGAGACAATCTGGAAGGAAAAGAGAATTGAAGATTAGTTACTGAGAACAGAAGCAGAAACAGGAGAAATGAAAAGATCACATCTGATGACAAGCATTATAGCATTACAAATGTTGAGTAACATAGTGATTAAACATATTAAGTCTATTCAACTTACAACATTTGTTTACAGAGTTGTAGAATACATGTTTGGTATGTGTATGGTACATTTCATATTACTTGAGTTGCCATCAATGCCAAAGGGAGAGATTGATGAACTACAACTGATTTGGAACCAAAATGGAGAATCTATAATTCAAAATTACTAAGGAGTTGATGATTAGATAATGCAAGATGATTAAATTAGTTTTTTATGTTGTCATTGATGTCAACTAGTTTGACAGTACTTATCTTGTAAGTTACTATACCAACACATCTAAAGAAAGGTGGAAAAGATGAAAAATAGAGAAATCTACATGAGGAAGATGTACATGTTAGATGAGGATAAAGAATACATCGAGTAACTTGTTGATGAGTCTATGACTTGATGGAATTGGCTTCATTATGTTGCATTCATCTATAATGAAGAATAGAGCTGAAAGATACAAAGCAGTGTTGTCGGTAAATGAAAGCATTTCAGTATACACCAACGGAGTGTAGTGTATACCGAGCACAGTATTAACTGAGTGTGTGTTCACTGATGCATTTCTTTGTTAACCGACGAGGACAAAATGGAATTAAATGATTAGTTTAGCCAATAAGATTAATAAGCTAGAAAGTGTATGATTACGAAGTAATAGATAAAGTTTGTTATGATGATCGATGGCTAACATAATTAAAAGAAGATCTAATGAAGTAGATTGAAACATGTTATTGACACATTAGCCGAGGAAGCCTAAAGTGAAAAAAATCAATGAATATGATTAAGAGGCAAAATCCAATGGAGGAAAAGAAAATGTTTTACATGTCTATATAAAAGACTAGGGTTTCATTATGAAAAGATGCTGGAAGAAGAAGTTACTATAGGATTATCGCATGAACAAGCTTCATGCATTTCTGATCATACTGGTTAATGAGAACCGAGCTGCAGAACAGTTATCGAGCTACAAAGAGCAATTACTGATGGATAGTAAGTTAATACAGTATTGAATCTAAAGTGATATATCGGTCAGAAGGATTTGTATGAGTTAAATATTGATCTATAATCTGCAATTGAAGTTGTATTAAGGTAGATCATCTACTGTTACATATTTAACCATTATACACAGTCAAATCTCTTAACCGAGTGGACTAAGAAAGTCTTATGATGTCTCATCCATAGAATGAACATTGTTATCCTATCAACCCTAGAGTGACTACTGGTTGGACGATAACTTCTAGTTTAAAATCCTCTAATAAGGTCACACCTGACAGTGTGTTTGTAACCTTTAACGGGGTTGGGTCTTCACTGACCTCACTTTAGAAGAGTGAATAATTTTTGGTTGTCGGTCCCAGGTGGTTTTTCCCTTCACAGGGTTTCCATGTTAATTCTCTTGTGTTATGTGTTGATTGTGATATTTGTTTGTTATCATACTTTGCATATTACATATTTGATTTGATCAGTAATAGTTATAAGTTTAGAATTGACAATCGGTAAAAGCGCAGATAGTGAAAGTATTTTTGTTTACCGAGCAGTAGGAATTGAAGTATTTGTTTTGCATTATACATTTTGATTTGGGACAGTGTTTAACTAATTCACCCCCCTCTTAGTTATTCCAACAGGGATCTCCAAATTATTGTGGTACCAACAGTCCCAAAAGTGGTCACGCATTGTCATTTGTGCACCACTTAATTGACAACTTGGGCTTTTTAAGGTCCACTTTTAATCTCATTTTGGGATTCATAAAAAGGTTACATGTCATTTTTTATATTTAGGCCCATAATTGCATCATACTCAAGCCAATCATCAAACTCGATGTGCATGGAATCACACCAAAGTAGTGCAATGTTATGTTGCTTTGTAAGTTTCTCCATATTTTCAACAATAGAGTTCAAGGTGGCAAACATGGGGTGCAATGTGGGGACATTGGCATATATGTCATGCAAGCCCCTTAGTTGGTTTAAATTTTCACTTATGAGCTCCTCTAAAGGTCGAGTGTTGAGAACTAGTTTGTTAGCAAGCAGTGGTGGATTATTTTTAGGCGGCGATGGATTGATTTGTGGTGGTTGCAGATTATTTTTGGGTTTGTTATTGGGTTGGGGGGGGGGGGGGTTGTGGTTGGTTTGAGTCCATGCTTGGTTACATTAAAAAGAAATTTGTAATCACAATAAAATTTTTAAAATGATTAACAAATTTAAACAAAACCCTACTTTTTAGCAAAAAAAAATGATTTCATATAAAACATAAAAAAACAAAAAAATATTAAAATTTTACATACATTGATGAATTTTGATTGAAATATGCAAGAATATGATCGTATACCAGATCACAAATCGCATAAATGATAGAACCCACCATTTTTACATTGAAATTTGATAAGTTGGCCGCAAGTTGTATATTTTTACTGGAAAATATCGGGTAGTCCATATTAAATCAGATTCTAATAATATCAGATACTCGATTAGGATTATGCATTGTAATTATCTTTGGCCATGTGTACTAACACCCATATCTACTAAAAAGTCAACATGCTTTTTAGTGCATTTTTGGATGAGTGAAAAGGAGATTTTTTTCACATCGCCACTTTTTGGTATACCATGATCCTACACATACCCTTTTGGTGAGATTTAATTCAAAGAGGACCCATAATATTAATTTAAATTAATAAAGGTCCTATTATGCATATAGGAATGATAAATACTAAAATGAGTGCTAGGAGAGTGTGAAATTGGACACCCTAATTAAAAATGTACAATTTACAATGCTTCTATACACACACACATACATATGTGTTTACATATATTTATGTACATATAAACATACATAAATATTTTAATGACACTAAATAAAGATATAAGATCAATGGATGAAATAAATATCTCTTGTATTTAAAATGAGGTAGGGCTCATTTTAAATTAAGGAGATGAAATAATTTAAAGGGCACACCTATAATAAATGGTCCAAAATCATATTTTGGTGAGATTTAATTCAGAGAGGACCCACAATATTAATTTTAAATTGATAAAGGTCCTATTATGCATATAGGAATGATAAATACTAAAAGGAGTGCTAGAAGAGTGTGAAATTAGACATCCTAAATAAAGGTGTACAATTTAGGATGCTACAATACACACACACACAGACATATATATACACACACATATCTAAACATCTATATATCTATATGTATATATATGTACATATTTGTGTGTGTGTGCATCTACACACATATGCATACATACATGTATTTATGTGTGTGTGCACATATATATGTATGTATGTACACATATATGCATATATTCATATACATACATGTATGCATGTATATAAATGTGTGTATGCATACACACACACACACACATATATATATATATAC